>CM076573.1:375608333-375703450 GCA_034641835.2 Pinus albicaulis | reverse complement strand
GTATCAGAGCTTGGGATTCTAGGGTTTCGCTGCTCCAAACAGGTCATTGTGGCATTTTCGCTATAACTTTTTTTTCTACGAAGTTTTAGAAGCTGAAATTTTTAGGGTGCGAAGCTGAAATCCTGAGGAAGATTTTCTAAAAATTTCAGAGCTTGGTTCGCAATATTTTCGGAGATATCATCTGTGGAAGTTAGGTTTTGTTTCAGGCTCCTAAACAGGTCATCGTGGAAATTGCGCTATAACTGTTTTTCTACGAAGGTTCAGAATCTGAAATTCATATGGTGCGAAGCTGAAATCCTGAGGCAATTCGTCAAAAAATTTCAAAGCTTGGTTCGCAATATTTAGGGAGATATGATCTGTGGAAGGTAGTGCTTTTTCAAGCTCCTGAATTTCATCTCAAAGAGGTGATCGTGGGAAAAGTTCAATAACTCTCTCTCTGAGCATCGGATTGGAGTGCCGCAAAAAGTGGTCACAAGTACACAGACTGTAGTTTCTTGGCTATCAATTTCAAAGACAGAGGACGAAACAGTGACACGTGGCAAGTCGTACAAGTTCGCTCTACTGAACCAATCCATAACTAGGTCATTGTGGGAGATTGGACACAACTTTGTCTTGGAGAATTCAAATCAAGTCAGACCTGTGGCATTTGAAAGAAGCTTCAGAGGGCTACTATAGGGCTGAAATTAAAATATTGAAGTGCTACAATCGTAGAGATAATCCAATTTCAATATCTAGCTCCTCAAAAGCAAGTAAAAGGTGTGTATTGTTTTTCCCGAATTGCATAAATCTTGTTTGAAAAATCAGTTTGAAGTGATTCCAAGGGCCTATTGAGCATAGATTTCAGTATTTTGTTCTGAAATTCCTCCTAAAAAGAATTCAACACCCATTAAGCCCTTAGAAATCTATACTATGATGCATGAAGTGGAAGAATTGCAGTATAAGATATCAAAATTACGATACCAAGTGCAACAAGTTTCGATCTTACGAAGAGCAATTGAAGATGAAATAGATGGTTTAAAAGCAGAAATGGAGGCTAAGTTGGATGGTTTGAAGGATCAAATAATAGCAAATATGGATGATAAATTAGTGGAAGATCACATCGAGCATCAACAACAAGTTCTCCATCTCTCAAAGGATAACCCAACTTTGGTGCAGAATCTAATGAAACAACAAGAAGATCAACATGACATCGAAAGAAGTTATGAAGCAGTCATAGAAACAAGAACTCGACAAGTACGATCAATTTCAGAGTATCTCAGCAAGTGGAATAACTTTCCTGTACAATATTTCACATGGGAGGATGAGAATTTTATACCTAAGCATCGAGAAATAATCAAGCGTTGAGGACAACACTTGTTTGAAGGAGAGGGGCATGTTAAGTCCCTATATTAATAGTGTAGCCCCTTATTATGTTAGTGTAGCCCCCCTTATTGTTATTATTGTACCCCTGTAACCCCCATATTGTTATTATTGTGCCCTTACATTATTATTGTTAGGTCGGCTAGGATTACATTGTGGCCCCACTAGGATTATATTGTGGCCCCATGGACTCCTATATATAGAAGGAGGTTTTTTCATTTGTATCATCCAAGAATTGTTCATTTATGTAATGTATTGGAGGTTGCCCCCTCGAAGTGGCTTATTTCTAAGGCATTGATATCTCTTTTCTTCTATTTTTGAGTCAAGTTACACAACATTTCGTTGATATCTTTTGCTACTCCTGGCTTCCGACACGATGTAGAAATTTGTGTCTAGTTTGTAGCCCAACCCAGTTTTATGTTTTGCATGGTTTAATGCCCAAACCCATCATGAAATACAATACTGATAATTGCATTTACATAAAAAAATTAGAGCTGCTCTACCATATTATTTTGCACAGCTAACACACTAGATAAAATAGCAAGCACACACAATATTAAACACAGTGATTTTTGGTCAAATTGACCCTGGAAAAACCCCATAGCCACTTGGGGAAAACCAGTATTCAATGGGAGGATTTTCTTTGCTTCTAAAGGAAATTAGTACAGCAGAGGAAAGATTAACTTATCTCTTCCCTTTAGGAATGCCTCTGAAGTCCTCTTTTCACTGAGTTCTGGACTGATATTTCTTCTCACACCGTAAAGTCTCCTCAAGAAATGAATTCAGGCTTCATATCAGATCTTAATGCACAGGAAATAGCATCACAGGACAGTCAATTCTCCGCCTAGAAACATGTTCTTTTCAGCTGAAGAATACACCCTCAACACTGACCCAAAACACCTTAAATACAATGCTAATAGGGCCTTGAAGCCCGCCCACACAGAATTTTCAGCCTAAACTCAACCTTGAAATCACAACAAAACTCAACCTAACTCAGCCAAATAACCAACATAAACTTCAGCCTAGATTCAGCCTGAAAAACTCTGCTAACTCAGCCTTAGCTTCTCCTTAATTTTTGCCTCCTAAATTTTCGGGCTCCCCTCCTAGATTTCTGCTCCCGAATTTTTTGGGCTGCACTCTTAGATTTTCGCTCCTGAAATTTTCAGGCTGCTGCTCCTAAATTTTTGGTGCTTAGCCTCTCTGTTAGCAAACTCAGGTCTGGAGGTGACTTTCCTTTGCTGTGAGATAATTTGCTCCTACAAATCTTTGCTCTCCTTCTCTCAAATGCACATGAGATAATGAGCTTTCATTCTCTCATTTTCCTCTTTTCTCTCCCTAAAGTGAAGAGAACCTAACCCTTAAATCTAATGGCTAAGATTAAATCTCAGCTCATTAGATCAAGGGTGGAGATCATTTCCTCTTGACCCCTTTTTTAATGTGGTCCCCCTTCTTTTAAAAAGACTTCCTAGTAACTTTTAATGTTTTTAATGTTTTAGTGCCGGTCACTTTTTCTCTCATAAAGTGACTTTCAAAATATAAAAGTCACTTTAATAATAATAAAAATTGTTAAACACACATGGTGTATGAGAAAGATAAACACACACAACAAGAGACTCAACACACAATGAAGGATAAGCGTGTAGCTCTCTTATTTTTCCATTATACATGATGTACATTTATAGTACAATGGTGTGACTCTTGGTTTCACATTGCAAGGTCACTTGGACTCCATTGTGACTTTTCACATTCCACACCTACCCATGGAGGATTAGGTGTTCCAACATTCCCCCCTTAATCCGAAGGGGTATGTGTGAGTCCAAGAAGAGAGTTGTAATAAAAATCTACAAAGTATACATGGTAGTACTTGGGCTGAATCAACTCTTTGAAATGTTGGAAAAAAGAGGTGGTTTAAAGATGACCACCAGCACTGGAACGCAATACTTGTTGCAATTCCCGGAACTCTTCCAAAACTGGCAAGAAGCTAAAGCTTCTGCTAGAGGAATTGTCCCTCATAAAAAAGGGAGACCTTCAACCTAAAAGAAGGGAGGTCTACTACTTGTGATGGTTTTAGGATTACCAACAACTCTGGAATGCTTGAAGCATTTCCTGAAACTCAACCAAAGCTGGCAAGAAGCTGAAGGCTTCTACTAGAGGAAGTGTTCTTCATATATGAAAGAGAGACCTTCAACCTAAAAGAAGGGAGGTTTGCTACCTGTGGTGGTTTAAGGTTGTCCACCAACCAAAGATGATGGTTTAAGGTTGTCCACCAACCGAAGGCATGCTCATGGGCATCCATGTCTCTGGCTACATCTCTGAATCTGGAATGACGAATTGTGGCTTAGGCTCGCTTGAACTGCTGTGTCTCTGGCTACAACTCTGAACATGGAATGAGAGATTGTGGCTCGTGCTCGCTTGATCCTCGACGGGGGCCAAGCTTGTACAAGACCATTTTCCCCCCTGTCAGGGACAAGGTGAGATGATGGCGAAAACTCAACTACAAGTTTGCTCAATATTCTAGAACATGTTCTGACATGCGACTTAAACATCTTCTTGGCTGCTGATGCCCATTGCCAAGAAGCGATCCATCCAAGATGAATCTTGGTTCTTGCAGAAGGCTTGTGTCTGAAGCATCTGTCTGAAGAATGAGTGTGCCGACCACAGTGTTTGCATGGATGAAGATCAAAACAATGATCTTTCATATGGCCAACTCGATCACAGTGTTGGCATTTTACAACTGCTGTTGCTGTGAAGGGAGCAGATCCGGAACACAGCAGAATCACACAAGGCGAATCCACACTCAAATATGATGGGCTTGGTGTATATCCATGAAAGGACACATTCTTGTCAAGAACCAAGACCTGGCCGATGCTTGTTGTGGACAAGCTCTTCCCAAGGTCTCGATGATGGGCTTCGAGAAGTGTTGAACTCGCGATGTGCATGTAACCGCTTCTTCACAAGGAACCGAATATGGATCAACTTCAACTTACCTTCTTCTTTGATGAGAGTCCTCAAAATCTTCCGATCAAATGTGTTCGTAATGGTGACTCAGTCGAAGGTTCATCTTGTTGGAGCTGAGATTCCAACTGCAAAAACTCAATCTTCTCATGTGCATCTTGCAAACACCTTTGAATGTTACAAAGAGCATTCTTGCTCATTCTTATCATATCATCAACATTGGAATGAATGAGGTTATTCAACAACTCTAATGCCTCATTGATTTTAGCCATTTTTCAACAACTTAGGCTCAAAAAATGAAAGGGTGTCAGCTTCAACCGAAAATGCACTTGTTTTCAATGTGATTCAACTTACTTTCAGAAAAATACAAATGAATTCAAGAGAACTTCCAACTATGGAAATCTCAAAGTACAAAATCTGCTCCTCAAATGATGGAGGACAATCAACAAATTTTCAACAACTCAAATACTGATTGCAACTATGAATGAAGAAGCAATACAATGTCAATTCAATACATCATCTCTGCAAAATATTTGTTTGAATGTGCAGCAAAAACAATGTGCAAGAAGCCTTTGAGGCAGCTGATTTTTCTTCTTCAAGGAGCTGTTTTACAAATGATGGCAAACTTGTCTTCACATGTAAATTTCTTCAGAAAATCACCCTCTTGTATATGCCACAAATCATAAAATGTAAATCTTCTCTTTTCACTATGTATTCAATTCATCTGCTCACATGTCATTTCCTCTTTCATGCTATTCATTTCCTCTTACTCTCTCTGTTGTGTACTTCCTTTCTTCCTCTCTCTCTGCTGATTTTTTTTTTTTTAATAAAAAAAATTAGGAAAATAGAGGTAAAACTGGGGGAGATGCTTACTAGGGCAGGTAATAACTGGGAAGGTACTATCTGTAAAAATAATTTAAAAAATCATTTACAAATTTATTTATTTATTTATTTATTTTTATTTTTATTTTTATTTTTTTTAATAAAAAAAGTAAAAAAAATTAGGAAAACAGAGGTAAAACTGGGGGAGATGCTTACTGGGGCAAGTAATCACTGTGAAGGTACTATCTGTAAAAATAAATTAAAAAATCATTTACAATTTTTTTTTTTTTTTTTTTTTTTTTTTTTTTTTTTTTTTTTTAAAGAAGGAATTTTAAAAATAAAACACTGGGAATAATAAAAGTGGGAGGGAGGGATTAATTAAAAAATTAAAAAATTGGACAAACTCTGCGTGGAGGGAGGCCAAGTATGAGGGAATTGCAGATGTGATAGTGCAGTGAGGGGGAGGGCCGAAAGGCTGAGGGGGGGGAGCATATTGGTGAGGGGGACGAATTGATATGGGGGTGAGGAGTGGAGGTTGGGGTATAGAGATAGGGGGAGCCGGGGATAAGGAAGGGGAGTCGTGGTAAGGGAGGGGAGGAGCAGGTAGGGATGCCGTGAGATGGGGGTAAGGGACGGGAGGGCCGGGTACTGTGGATAGGGGGAACGGCCGTGGGGAGAGGGGGGAGGCTTGAGAGCCGTAGAGGGAGTCGAGCTGTGAGGGGGTGTGGAGGACTCGGGTGTTGCAGAGGGTGGGTGAGGGTGTGGTGAGGAGAGGTTGTGAAGGCGCGGTGTGAGCATTGAAGAGGGAGTTGTGGGTTGGGGGAGTTGTATGGCGTAGGGGTGAGGGTAGAAAGGCCGAGGGGCCGTGAGTGATCGAGCGAGAGGGGGATAGGAACAGGGTAAGGGGGAAGGGAGAGGCCGAAAGGCCAAGGAGCGTAGGGAGACTGAGGGAGGGCCGGTTAGCTGTAGCGTGGGGAGAGCGTTGTGATGTAGTGAGAGCTGTGGGTTGCAAAAGGTAAGGGGGGGGGGGCGAAAGGCCAAGTTGCAGAGAATTTTTCTTTTTTTTATTTTTTTTTATTTTTTTTAATATAAAAACAGCAGGGCGCAGGAAATCAACTTTAAAACAGTAGCAGAATTTTTAAATGTATAGCAGGATTTTAAGCAATAATACACAGCAACAGATTGCAGAAATTGCCAATGAAACCCAGAAATTTTTCTAGTAGCCCAGCAGCAGAGAATTGGACAAAATGCAAAAAAAATTCAATGAGAAAACCCAGAAATTTTTATTTCATAAACCCACTTTGAAACACTATTCCAGCAGCTCTTCAAAATGCAGAATTGGCGGATAGGAACAGGGTAGGGGGGAAGGGAGAGGCCGAAAGGCTGAGGAGCGTAGGGAGACTGAGGGAGGGTCGGTTAGCTGTAGCGTGGGGAGAGCGTTGTGATGTAGTGAGAGCTATGGGTTGCAAAAGGTAAGGGGGGGGCGAAAGGCTAAGGGTTTTTTTTTTTTTTTTTTTTTTTTTTTTTTTTTTTTTTTTTTTTTTTTCAATATAAAAACAGCAGAGAGCAGGAAATCAACTTTAAAATAGTAGCAGAATTTTTAAATGTATAGCAGGATTTTAAGCAATAATACACAGCAACAGATTGCAGAAATTGCCAATGAAACCCAGAAATTTTTCTAGTAGCCCAGCAGCAGAGAATTGGACAAAATGCAAAAAAAATTCAATGAGAAAACCCAGAAATTTTTATTTCATAAACCCACTTTGAAACACTATTCCAGCAGCTCTTCAAAATGCAGAATTTAATAGGCAGAAGTTGCAGGAAGAAATCAGAATGAAAACCTTCAGATGCGTAGTGCTGCTCTTCTTCAAAACCAATTTCTAAATGCGGCAAAATGTCTACTGCAGAAACTCTCTAAACACTGCAAAAATGCCAAAAAAATTTGCAGATATGCACAGGCCATAAACACAAATGGCTCACTCAAGGTTGAGCTGGTTATGAACTTCTCAGCTCTGATACCATGTTAAACACACACATGGTGTATGAGAAAGATAAACACACACAACAAGAGACTCAACAAACAATGAAGGATAAGCGTGTAGCTCTCTTATTTTTCCATTATACATGATGTACATTTATAGTACAATGGTGTGACTCTTGGTTTCACATTCCAAGGTCACTTGGACTCCATTGTGACTTTTCGCATTCCACACCTATCCATGGAGGATTAAGTGTTCCAACAAAAGTAAACTTAGTACTTTACACATAAAGTAAACTTAGTACTTTACACATAAAGTCACTTTATTACACATGTGACTTTAATAATTAAAATACCACGTACATCTCCACATAAAAGGTATCTTAGCCCCTTGGCACTAATAAAACACATAATCTCCATAGACAAAAGAATGATTAATGTGTTTCCCAGGCCAAAAAGGATAAATGCCTAGGAAACACCTCCTTGGTACCATTTTCAACAAAAGCTTAGCATGAGCTCTACCCCCCTCATTAGCCATCACCTAGATCCTCGAGCACATGATGCTCCATCTATAAAAGGAACTCTTGTATTGTCCCAAGCCTAATGAGCAATAAATTAACTCATCATTAAGGGGTATTAAATGATAAATCTTAAAAATCAAGTTTGGGCTCCTGAGCTATGCACCCAAATAGAAGCAAATCATAAAGAAGTAAAAGGCACACCAGAGAGGTGGAAAAAGCACGTTGAGGAAAGGGGTAACTCATGGCTCCACAATTGCTCCCTTCTTACATCTATATACTCAAGGTGTTGGACCACCATTAGCTAGTCACTTGGATATGGCACCCTGCCCTGAAGTCATTCACACTCCGTTGCCAACATTTCACACACACCTATGGATTGATGGGCTAACTTGGGACTTGTCACCTCCCCTTGGTGGCTGGAAACACCGAATAGGGTTATCCATCTAACCATCCCTCCTAACATAACAAGGTAACTTGTTTATGGGACTTAATCTAGTTAGACATTTGAAGATGAGCTTTGTGTGAAGTATCATTGTGCCCTCATTATTTGTTGTGATCCACTGTCATACATCTATGGCTAAGTCACCTGACACGAGGACACGAGACAAGAAGGACACAAGGATTCAAGTGTCGAACATGGACACGTTGAACCTCCGGAATAGGACACGTTATTATTATTATTATTATTATTAAAAATTAGATATTTCTTGTAGATAAAAATGTGTTTCAAATTAATCACATTATTAGGATTTGGTCGACGTTTCGAACCAGCTAATGCGGTTCATCCTCAGGACTAGCTAAGAATTTGTATTTCTTATACAAATTCTCATTCATGATACAAATTCATTGATTCAAACATAGATCTTCATCTAGATATAAGTTTTACAAAGTAACACTATGTATACAAATACAATTGTGACATATTCATCAATGATCCAATAAGAGAAAGACAAGATACTGCAGTTTTCTCAAGTCATCAAAATCAAAATGTGTTACATAGGTAGTAGAAATGTTAATGGCAAATAGAAATAGAAAATACAAAACAACTACAAGCCTCAAGGTAGTAGGTAGCTCTTGAGTCATCAATCCTCATCATCAAAATCAGCATCACTATCATCATCATGGTCACCACTGCTCTCCTCTGTTGCATCCTCCTCCTCAATTGCCTGGCCCATTGCTCTCTTGTGACATATTTCCACAAGGGATATTTGTTATCTTGAGGTTGTTGTCTTCCCTCAACATTTGAAGTTGTTGTTGCAGCCCCACTTCCAATAGAGGGAACACTTGCAGACTCTGATGAAATTTGAACAGGAGGGGCATCTCCAATGGGGACATCCGTCCCCTTCCTTTGCCCCTTCCCTACTGCCCTTGATTGAGCCATGAATGTTGTAAAAAAATAAAGAAAAAATGCACATGCAAACTGTTGTAATAAAAGTGCAAAAAAATTAGAGACAAAATGCATTAGCTTGTTGCTTGAATCGCCTCCAAAATGCTACCACACCCTTTTCTCTTTGCTCCCACACACCCACATCAAGAGAGAGTGAAATGTGAAGTTGAAATGGGCCAAAACAACCCTTTATGGGCCGCATGATACTCATAAAAGTCGGATAGGTGTCCCAAAATCAAGACACAATCAAGACATGATGGTGTCCTGATGGGACACGATCGGACATGGTCCAGAGTACACGTGTCCCATCGAATCATGTCTGATTCGACCGATTCGGGACATGACGACGCTGAGGAACGAATCCGGTTTCATAGATCTATGTTTATTATCTACGTTGCACGGGTTCCCGTCCCCAAGTATTGGGTGCTTGACAGGTTCTTCTTAGAAGCACCCTAAAGAACCCGGTTCTTCATGGAAGAACCCGGTTCTTCCCACACAAAATCAGGGTTCTTTTGCTGATTTTGGGACAGAGAACCCCAAAAACGGGTTCATTTCGGGTTCTTCGACAGCAAGTTTGGTTAAATTTTTATTTTATTTTATTAAATTCGACTATTACTAATCGCTATTAAAATTAAAATTTAAGATTTTTTTATTAAAATTAAAATTAAATATGACTCGACTATTCTTATTACGATTTTTTTTGTGTTAAAACTTACCCACTTGGACTCCGGAACCCACAGCAATCATTACCTCACCTCACCGCATAGCAACTCGCCTTCACCGCACAACAACGTCCGCACAGCAACTCACCCTCGGGACAACAAACAGCAACCTCACCCACTTATTAAGTGAGCAACTTGAATTCATTATAGAGATGAAGGAGGAACTTGTTATAAGTGAAAATAATTGTTGACACTAAAGTCTTTAAAATTGATGAAATTGTAGATGCTCATATTCAATTGATTCTAACTGCATGGGAAAGTCCTGCAAAGGAAGTTTTCAGAATGTTGTCATTTGTTACTTGTATAGTAGCTTCACTTGGATGGCATTACCATGATGCAAGTATCATCTTCTGATGGGTATGTTGTGACAAAGACATTCTTACTATGATTGTAGTGTTTTCAGCAGTAATTTTCTATATCATTAGGGCATACATTGCTGTTAGTAGTGACAGTGGGTACTCATATAATCATTGCACTCTTCAATCTATCTTAATCTATTAAGAAATTTTGAAATTTCACTGTACTATCAATTTTAATTTATCTGAAGAGTCAAGACTGATATGATATATCATTATGTGAATGTTCAATGTTCAATGATGTGCATGTTTAAATCTTTGAAGTTTAAACTTTAATTTTTAAATAAAAAATATTTTATTTTCCTTGCTTTATACAAATTCACATATATATATACCCCCTACAAACCCACGCACCCTGTTTCAAAAAGTGTTGTCCCCGTCCCCGTCCCCGTCCCCGCACCCGCACCCACGTTTCCTGGCAACATAGGTTATTATACCTAATGATTGTTGATTTTCACTTGATCTTGAGAGGATTTTATCAGATGGTATCAGTACAGCAGTAGAGGCCTCTTGAGATGATTGCCCTAACATTGCAAGAGCCATTTTACCCATTCCAAAGATAGAATATGACATTGTTGATGCAACATTGCCTATCCAAAGCAAAGCATTAAGCTACTTCATGACCCTACATGATGCTTGAACTTCGAGGTACCCCCAGATGCTAAAATGTTGAACCATAAAGCTTGGTGTTAGAGATAATGATGATGTGCCCAATGGACCCACGATGCCCCCAGGATGACCTTGATACTATTTGATGGGCATTACTTGTTCCAGAGCCCAAATGATGATGGCCATCCTTGTGATGACAAGGGGGGGCTTGCAAATCAATTTTGAGCCCCAACACTTGAGTGACAATGGGCATGGTGGAGATAATGTCTTGGTATGGAGGTACTTTGGAGGCATGCCCGTGATCTAGGAGCTACATCTTGGAGTATGGAGCACTCATTAGCCCACATGACAATTATTTGTGGCATTTAAAGCTCATTTAGAGGATGATGTCATGCTTGAGAAGGTATTTCTCGCACACATGTGGGCATTTATGGCATCTTTGTTATGTTTTTGAGCTATGAGGCTCGCTTGTAACCTTTATCTTATGGAACACTTAAAGTAAACCTGTCACTAGGGATTCTTTACTTGTATTATTGTAGAAATTAGTGGGATGAGTCTCATTTAAATGAAAGCTCCCCTCATTTCATTTTATCATTATCACACATTTGATTCTTTTCCTTTCTAAGAGAGTATGAGCTAGTCTTTTTCACTACTATGGGCAAGATGCGATCTTTATTGGTCAACTCTCTTGTGGATGTGATTTTTGCATGGAGACATTATTCAGGGAAGAAAATAAGTGCCCTTTGTGGAGAATTATGTAAGTCTAACATCTTACAATTGATATTTAGCATGTTGAATGTTTTAAAGTAGGGTTTCTATTGTGCCATGACAAAATGCTTGATGATTGTTGGAATATTGCTACATTATTGCATGTAAAATTGCTCGCTTAACGACTAATAGGGAAACTCTTAATGCACAACCCCTATATTTAATTTCTAAACTCACAAGAATAATAGTTAAGGTTTTAAAAATGTATTCCCTAGCCATACCCCCTTACTCCATCAAGGTCCTTCCCTTGAAGTTTAACTCTAAAAGATTCCATTACACCCTAGTAGGATAGGGCACTAATCGTTAGTGTGTTGAACATCCATAACTTTTTCTAAATTCCATCTTCTTTTCCTTTCTCTTAGACATCTAGTGAAGCTTCTAAGGCTTCTAGGGTTGATTTATGCATTAAAGTAAATTTTGTGTGGATGAATGTGGCTAATAATTAAAGATTTGCATCTATAAATTGTTTAAAAGCAAAACCTAGCATAGTGCATGGTTGTACGCTCGTAATTAGGGTTGACATCACCTTCTTTTTGTCATTTATGTATACCGAACATCCATAGAAACAAGTTCCCAAGCCAAATACCAATCTTTGTTGGAGGATCATTGATCCTTTGTTGTTGAATATCATTTTAAGATATTTTATAGGGTTGTTATACAACATTGAATACCCTTTCCATTGCAAACAATCCAAACCCTAACTTACAGCAGCCTTATTCTTGGTCTAGGAATAAAGTATTTGAACCCTAGTATTGAAAGCTTCGATCATCTTAGGCCATGTCAGTACTCTATCCAATATTATATACCTTAACTCATCACCTTCAACCATAGCATTAGAACACCCTTTGGGTGATTTAGGGAAGCCTCCCATGTGGTTTAAACTTTAATTCCACTAGAGAGTAGGAGAAAGGTTGCCGAGGTTACAGTGGCAACCCTTTCCCTTGTTGCCATAAGGTCTAGCCCCACCTAGTGAGGCTTTGCACCAAGGCTACTAGATTTTGCAGCAACAATACCAATCACTCCAAAAATAAAAAGTGTGAGATCTCCAAGTGAAACTTCCAATCAAAAGATCATGCAAGAGTGTGTAATGAACCTCCATAAGTAGATTCCCTCACCAAAAAATTTGCATGGAAATGTGTGCAAACTAACCTCCTCAAATGGACATCCTCCTCAAACAATGAATAAGAGTGCAATGAAGCCTCAAGTGATGGATGTCCTCCTCAAATCAAGCGCCAAGCAAGTGGATCCATGAAACAACGAATCAAATTTGTGAAGAAAAAATGTGGAATGTCATTAATGCTCAACTAACTCAATGAAGAAACGAGGTGGCACCTAATCAACCAATAAAATAAGACTATGACTCAACACGTATCTAAGATAGTCCTCCAAAAATGGCACATGTGACTCTCCAAACAAGGAAGCTCATCCAGCGAGTCATAAAGAGAGAGAGAGAAAGAGCACTCTATTAAATAAGTGGGGATTGACCATGAATAAAACAATATATAAGTGCCAAACTCAAACTCTGTGGCACTTCACTCAAATCTCCTCAAAAGAGTGCAGTGCTATATCCATGGAGGAAGGAGTCAAACAAACCGTGATCACCAGCAAGCATGTGCCAAATCATCCAAGTGCAAATCCATGAAGAAGTGGGAACAACCTCAACATTCAAGATATAAAATGATGTCAAATGTGTATACGCCTCCACATATGTGCCAACAAATGGGAGTGCTCTTCATAGAACCATGATCCACCTCATCATTAGAGCAATTTGAGTGATAAACCAGGCCACATGAGTTGGGATGTTCTTATACCAAGGCTCCATTCATGGTAAACCAAGTCAAATCACCCCGAATGTATATGAAATAAGGTGAACACACAAGTGGGACATGCCAAGCATTCTATACCACCATAAATCCAACCAAATGAAGATGCCAATACAATGTTGACTTAACCCAAAAGTGTCAGCGCCTTCTACTAGGCTCGTGTATCAACAACGCATGTATCCTCATGATCAAAAAGGGGGGCTTCACAACAAGGCAACCAAAGCATTATGAAGATATTCATGACTATAACATCATCAATTATCAACCAAGGCATCAAAATCATCAAGTGAACTCAAACCCCTAAACCATCCAAAGCTCCATTAACCTGTGAACTTGCCCTAGTGACAAAAATCACACAAGTCTTTGTAATCAATATCATAAGTGAAGCCTTATGCAAAATTAGGGGCAACAACAAGCTTGTATCTAGTTTTATCTTTACACTTCTTGGGCATCACACTCACTAACCTCTCACATGCACTCATGCCTATCAAAAGGATGAATCTACTCCACTCTATAGAGCTTCATGGGCATCCCACCTGCTGCAATCCCCTGATAAAAGCTCCCTCTCACAAGCAGCAAACTCCTTCATGTGCTAGATGGAAAATTCTGTGTACAAACCCAAGTATCATGGGAATTGTTGCACTCAAATTATCAAAGTTCCAAGGAAGTGGAAGTGCCAGTCTTTTTTTCAACAGATTGGATCACATATCAGCAGTCTATGTGCCACAGTCACCCATTTGCAAGTTATATGATGTAAATGATTATAGTAAGACCTTGAGTCCATGTAACAACCTAGGTAAGTCTATGATTTTGGTGACGAATTTCATCCTAGGAAGTTTTTTAACCTCACTGATTACCTGTTTTTCTATTAACGGTTAATCAAAGGAGTTTTTCCCCTCCATCTTAAACCCCCGAAGCTAGAGTGAAATTTATTGCCAATGTCCTAGATGATTCCTAGTGCTTTAGTCGAGTCTAATGTAAAAGTGGCTTGGGAATAATTTAAGCTAGTTGGCTTAATTATTTTATTACAAATCACTTGGTTTAATAGATCATAATGTGTCATAGATGGGTTACGTGTCTTGAGGGTCTAAGCCTAATGTATATTCCCTCTTTGAGTCAAAAAGTATAAAATCTTATGTAAATGAGGATTGGAAAAAGAATTAAATCCCCTCATGTAAATTTATTAATTTTTTTAGCGAAAAACCTAAGCCAGAAACTTAATTAATTAGAGTCAAGTTAATTTGTCTTAGAAAAATTAATTCTCCAAGTGGAAAAATTCGCGGGTCCTAAAGGAATCAATTTTTAAAGGTCCTCCACCAAGGGAATATTGTATATTTCAAGAAAAATTGGACCCTTGGGCCTTGGTGGTTAAGTCAAAGTCAAAATTTTGAGGAAATTAGCTTAAAATAATTAATTTTGAGCGAAATAATGTGGGGAGTTAAATGATAATTTCGGAATTTCCTCAAAAATAAAAAATTAAGGGCCGAGATTAAAAGATCTTGAAGTGTTTATCACCGACCAAGATTATTTTGACAATGATCAAAGAACTAGCCGTTATTTTTCCACTTGGAGGATTTATCTATAAATTATAGTCATTTGAGTCTCTGGACACAATGAGAAATCCGAAAAATCTTGGACTCTGGCTAGAATTGTTGTTGAGGCATTTTGTAAACTCTTGTCCTGTTGGGAACTATTTTTTCTACCATAATAAAAGACATTGGGGTGCAACTCGAGGTGTTATTGTTTTGTTGATCTGTGGTATGTATTGACTACGGGCTTCCTATGTGGTATTTTATGATTATTATTTTGAGATAATACATAGTGTTTGCAGGTACTTGATCCTTGGTCTCCAAGTTCACATACTGTGGGCAAGGGTTACTTTGCTTAGATCTCTAGTTTTTATATGGTGGATTGAATCTTCGCTAGGGCTATAGCGAGTAAATATTTTCTGAAGTATTTTAGCCATTCTTTCAAGGAAAAATATTATAAAAATCTATTCGAAAAACCCATGTATATTTTGTAAATAAATTTGCACATTTAAATTTGTAATTTATTTTTTCTAACTTGGGTTGGGGTTTTAGATTTATTTTTGTATATATTGGAGTTTGGGTGTTTCTATTTTTTATTTTTGCAGGTTAGATCAAGAAGCCAAGTGGGATAAGAGCTAGATCTAGGCCCTTGAGGGTAAGATCTAGTCTCTTGGAAATTTTGCAGGTTGCCCACAAAAAAATTTTGGAAAATCAGAGTTGAAGCACAAAAAATTTTGGAGCAAGGGTTTTGAATTTTTTAGGGCTTCTAGCCTCGGATTTGGCCTCTTAAACCCTTGCATCAGCCTTCCTCCCTTCAGCATCATGGCTTAAGGCCAAATTTTGGCCTTCTTGTGGGGTTTTGAGGCCCCGGACTCCTCTCACCTCTCCTCCTCAATCTCCTTCCATCCCTCTTCCCTAAGCCTCCTCGACCCTCCATCCTCCTCGGCCTCCCCTCTCTCAGCCCTCCTCCCTCGGCGCTTTCTCCCTCTCTCCCTAGGCCGCAGCCCTCTTAGGGCTTGCGGCTCCCCTTCCTTAGCCTTTAAGCTATAGGCTATAGACCTTAGGCCTAGCCCTAGGCCTCTAAGCCCTTATTTTCCCCTACGCTGGCCTAATTGGGCAAAGCGTTGCCCTTTTGGGGCCATATTTTTCCTCCTTGTGGCCCGATCTATCATTATAGCCCTTTTATCCCCGCAAATTTCGCACATGTGACATTGATCTCCATTTCTTGGCCTCTTTTGCCCCGAAACTGACCAGAAACCCTAATCTGAAGTTTTAAGGCTAAATACTTGATGGCTTTGCAGAGTTAAGGTCTATAAATTCATAATTTTCAAGCGGCAACATTATCCCAGAATTTCAACGATTTTCAATGGTGGGATCTTCAAGGCCTTGGGCCTAGGGTTTGATCTTTAAATACTTATTTTCTGCACTTTTATTACATCAAGCAAAACACAAATAATTAGGCTCTAAAATCAAATTTTATATGGTCAAAACTCTTTAGAATTGCAAAATCTTTGTTTTCACAATTTTGAATTTTTGGCCACTTGGGCATCTCTAATTTGACCTAGATCTGACATTTTAGCTTTCTGAAAATTTTTGCATAATTGTAAAAGTCAGATCTGAACATTTCTTAATCACATCCTAAATAAGGTCTAAAAAATCTGAATTTTCAGTTTTTCGGCAAAACTTACTATTTTTAGACATTGTGGGGATCATCTTCAGTATTTTCAGTCTGTTGATCTGTCATTAATCTACTGCTATCATAAACTTATCAGTTCTGAAAATTGTTGAATCAAACTCTCCTAAAGCTTTAAAAAATTGGAATTTACAAGTTCTAGTGTATTTTTGCCATTTTTGGAAATATTGGTTATTTATGACAATTTTATCTTGTTGATATGTCATTGTTTCATTGCTGAAATAAATATATCAGATCTGAAATTTTCTAAGTCAAACCCTAAAAAATCCTAAAAATTGATTTTTCTCAAATTTCGCAATTTTTACTATTTTGGGGCATTGTGCCAATATCATTTGTTTGTTGATCTGTGAGTTAACTTACTGCTGCAACTAATACTTTAGATCTGAAATTTTGTTGAATAATACATCTTGAGAAGGCTAACATACCTGTTTTCAAAGTGAATAGAGTTGTTTGGAAATTGGCATATCTTTGTGATCTTGGGCAAGCATAAGCATTATTGATTTAGCATTTTCTTACTGTTGTTATAACATTGATCAAGTCTGAATTTTCTAAATATTTATTGCTGATATACATTGTTATAAATCTGAAATTGGCTAATTTCATTGATCTCATGGTTTGGCATAACATCTTGTGTTATGCCAAAGAATAGAGTTGGTTACTGGAAGTTTACACGTGTATCTCTTGAAGTTTATCTTGTTTAAAGATTGCATCACAACATTGTTAAGTACCCTTAAAATAAATCTCATATAAGTACTTGGGTAATCTAACCAATCTTAAATCACTCATAATCGTGTGTGTTTGCATATTAGATCTAGATTGCACTAATTACTTACCTCCTAGCATAAGCTACGTTGATAGAGATATAGAGCAACCCTTTTCTGATCTAGCTTAGAGGATTCAACTTCTCCTAGTGGTTAACACAGAGACCTTGAGTCGTCAGAGCCATAGTGTTTGCAGCGCCGGAAGCATTGGGTGGTTGGAACACAGGGGGAGATATCGTTAATCAGGCCATTGTCTGCTTCTCGTTGGCTTCCATTGCACAACTTACTTAGAGGATTGTTTCTCAAAATAGTTAGGGGAAAGGTTACATTTGTGGAAATTTCTGAATCTTCATACTTTATGCAGAAATTTTTACTGTTAATCTGGTTAAGCACCTCCTACTTAGATAAGTTATTAACTAAATGAATAAAAGTTAAAATCGAAGCAAAACACATAACAAATCTCCACCGATCCAGATCTACAACAAGTTCATGCACACATAGACAAAGTGACAGTTATTTCTGGACAAATAGTCTGGGGAAAAAACCAATGCAGGAAAATCGGTCTTCTAGCTGCTGGAGGGTTTTATTATTAAGAATTTTTTGAATACAAGCCTGGGTTCGAGATCTGGAAAACCCGACAAAGAAATAATAGATCTACAGCTCACTGGTTGATCTAGGGCCAAAATAATGATTGATCCACACCCTCAAACGGGATTTACAGAACTCAGCCAAAATTAGGGCCTAGAAACCCCAGCACTGCTCCTGAAGCCTCTACATCAGCCTTTCAAGCCCCTCTGACCCTCAATGCTACTCCAAAAAGGGCTGCCTTACCCCAGACTGGGTGACGCAGGCCTTATGCTTCCCCTTAGGATCTCTACGTAACCCCTGAGGGTTTCCAGCTGAAAACCATGTTGTCCTTGAGGGACTACACAGCACCTGCATAGCACAGTTGCTGCCCTTCCTGCTGCTGCTCTCCTGTTTCTCTGCGCTGCCTCTTTGAGCTGATCTCTACCTCTTGCTGATTCTAGACCCTAGGATGAGATCATCTCTTTGGCCTAAATTCCCCTCTTTGCAGCTAAAACACTTCTGAGAATTCTTAGCAAACCCGCCCTAGAATCTCAGATTAGCTTCAGTGCTCTGCCTCTGTGTGTCTTTTCAAATGACCCCAAGACTTTCCTTTATACTTTTCTCGTTGGAAAACCAACGGCCATAATCAGATCTTGAATCAATGGCTAAGATTAAAAAAAGCTTGATTTGTGTGACTTAAGACAATTTCATCACATGTTTAATTAAATTCACTTTAATTATTTAAGTTCCCTAAGTTTAAACTTAGGAAATACATTAAAATAATTAATTAATTTAATATCTCTTAAACCAGATGAAATTTCCCAAATCCATTTCTGGGTCTTGTAAATCAAGTGTATTATAGTCCTTCCTCAAAATTTGGGAGCTAGAGCACAACTGATGCTACCCCAAATACACAAAATCTCAACACTCCCTCTTAGCATCAAGGGTGAGTTCTAGCAATACATCACACTATGCATTACAAAATTTTGGGCACTGGTTCTGTGCTACTGATGCTTGGTCTGCTGCCACTCAACTCTGCATTGTTGCTCCATTCTGTACTACTGCCCAGTGAAGCACCACTCATATTAAGACCCACTAGTCTTCGCGGGTTCTATAGCGAGCCGGGTCACTCGCATAGAACCCGCGCTCTCTACCCTTACCTGCTCAAACTCGTATTAAACTCGCCTACTCGCATAAGACCCGCGGGTTTCTCATAGGACCGGTATCGGACCCCTATAAGACTCGTCCCACAACAAAAGGCAATTTTTTTTTGGATTTTTCTCAAAAAAAAATATTTTTCTATTTTTTTTGGAAATGAGGTGGAGGAAAAGGAAATTTGGAGGGAAGGAAATGCTTTATAAGCACCTCTCTCCCCTTCGGAGTAGCAGCACTGGCGGAGTGAGCACTAGCGGAGTAGCAGCACACTGTAATAGCAAGGCGGAGTCACAGCACTAGCGGAGTAGCAGCACTGGCAGAGTAGTAGCACTGGCGGAGTAGCAACACACTGTAACAGCAAGGCGGAGTCACAACACTGGCAAAGTAGTAGCACTGGCGTAGTCACGACACTAACGGAGTAGCAACACTAACGGAGTAGCAGCACACTGTAACAGCAAGGTGGAGTCACAACACTGGCGAAGTAGCAGCATTGGTGGAGTAGCAGCACACTGTCCAAGTAGGCTTCATGATCTTTGTTTCATTAATTTGCAGCTTGCTGCTTGCATGTAATTTTTTTTTTTTAATTTTATCTAATCAATTCAGTTTTATTTTATTTTGTTCACTTGCAATTTGCAATTTTTTTTTGCCTTGTGGCTGAGTTTCTCAGCCACACAACGACCCTGTGTGGTTGAGAAACTTCGCCACAAGGGCCTGCAGGTTGCCTCCTCAGCTCGCAGGCCCTATGGCTGAGTTTCTCAGCCACACAGGGCCGCTGTGTGGTTGAGGACTGCAGTCTACCTCCTCAGCCTACAGGCCCTATGGCTGAGTTTCTCAGCCACGCAGCGGCCCTGTGTGGCTGAGAAACTCAGCCACAGGGCTAAAAAAAATTTAAAAATATCAATTAGATTTTAAAAATCTTAATTTTTTCTTCCCGATTTCGTCACCATGCCACCAAAGGGTTCTAGAAAGTCTCGTGATCCGGCATGGGCACATGGTCAACGAACCATTGCCGGTAATGACCACCATGTAAGTGCAATTATTGCAATGCCACAATGCCTGCGGGAATAAACAGGCTAAAATACCACCTAACTAGAATTCCTGGGAATGGTGTGGGATGTTGTCGAAATTGCCCTAATGAAATCACTATTGAAATGGCAGCTGCTTTGGAAGCCAAATGAGAAGAAACTTCTAAGAGGGCAAGAAGGAAGGATGAGATTGTTGGGATAGGTAGATCTTCATCTCAGAGTGAAATACAGATTGAAAGTCCAGGTATTGGTAACTACTCTTCAAGTGTTGTGGCAAACAGGAGTATAACCTCTTCTTTCTTCACTCCTCATACAACTCCAGGATCTCAACCAACCTTGGATAGTTTTAATGAAAAGAAGAGGAAGGAGGCAGATATGGCAGTGAGGAGGTTTTGGTACCATATCAGTCTTTCATTCAACTATGCAAAGTCATATTTTTATCAGCCCATGGTGGATGCCATTACAAGTGTTGGCCCTGGATACAAAGCCCCATCTTATAATGCACTTAGGGGAAAGAGCTAGATGAGGAGTTTGAGTGTGTCAAGGAACAATTGGAGAGCATTAAAAGCTCATGGAAAATTACAGGTTGTACAATTATGTCTGATGGGTGGACAGATTAGAGGGGTAGAACAATAATAAATTTTGTTGTAGCTTGCCCTAAAGGAACCATGTTCCTAAAATCCATTAATGCATCTACAAATGTAAAAGATGCATATTTGATTTTTACATTGTTGGCTGATGTGGTGGAGGAAGTTGGGGTTGCAAATGTTGTCCAAGTAATCACGGACAATACAGCAAATTATGTAGCAGCTGGAAGGTTGCTTTGTGCCAAATATCCCACCATTTTTTGGACTCCATGCGCTGCCCATTGCATAGACTTGATAGTAGAGGACATTGGGAAGTTGGAGTGGGTGCAGGATGTTGTGCAAGAATGCAAGCAAATTACCAAGTATATTTATAATCATGCTTGGGTGTTGAACCTTATGAGGGAATTCACACAGGGTGAGCTTAGTCACCCTGTTGTCACACGGTTTGCTACAAACATTCTTTCCCTCCAAAGCCTTTTGTATGAGTACCAAGCTTTGCGAAGAATGTTTTGTAGTCAGCAATGGGTATTTTGGAAAGATAGCACAAAACCAGAAGCATTGTCTGTGAAAGCATCTGTCTTCGGTGATAGTTTGTGGGACAAAGTCACTAAGATTGTCAGCTTCACTGAGCCCCTTGTGAAAGTCTTGAGATTGATGGATGGAGAAAAACCTCCAATGGGATATATTTATGAGGGCACGGATAAGGCCAAAGAGGTCATCAAGACTTTCTATAAGGGAGATGAATCTAAATATCTCCCTATATGGCATAATATTGATTCCAGGTGGGACAGACAACTACTTTTACCATTGCATGCAGCAGGAGCATATCTCAATCCGAGCTTATTCTATAATCAGGGGTCTAACATTCAAAGAGATCCCGAGGTGATGAGAGGTGTCATGATATGCATTGAGAAGATGTTCCTGGATGTAGATATTCAAGACAAAATCAACCTACAACAAGATATGTACAAGGAAGCATCTGGCATGTTTGGATTCAGCTCAAGCCAACGTCTCAAGGACAAGAAAATGCCTTGTAAGTGCAAATTGTTAAAACTTAGCTTGTAATTTTGCAAGTTCTCTTTTATATGTTTGGCATTGCAAACTGATAATCTTTGTTGTTATTTTTTTACAGCTCATTGGTGGATAGATTGTTGCTCTGAGGCACCACAATTACAAGAATTCGCCATCAGAGTTCTGAGTCAACCCTGTAGTGCTTCTTCTTGTGAGCGCAATTGGTCAGTGTTTGAGCATATCCACAACAAAAAGAGAAACAAGTTGGAGCATGAGAGGTTGGAGAAGTTGGTTTTCATCTACTACAACCTTTGAATGCTCACAAAACAAGTGCAACCAAAGGATACAGATCCAATTTTATTGGATATTATTGATTTAGAGTCTGATTGGCTTGTGGAGGAGGAGCCCCCTGATTTGAGTTGGCTTGATGAAGAGACTGAGGATCTCTCTAGTTTGCCATCTCAAATGGAGTCTTCCAATACTCCTACCTCACAGTTGCTTCAACCTTTCGATGCTACCATGAGCTCCACGAGGGCTTATTATAGGCGTGGTCGTCCATGAGTGATGAGACTCAAGATTGTTATGAGACAATCATTTATCATTTATGAAATATGTATTTGAATTTTGAACTGGCTGACATTTTTATTTTAATTATGGAATCATCATTCCTTTTCTTATTCAGTATCTAAATGTTTTGCTTACAAAAATCAAATATGCTATGTTGTACTTTTATAGATATGAGATGACGTTATGAATTATTGCATATATTGTGGTTTTTATAACTTATAAGGACTGGAATTATCATTAGTTTCTTTTTTCTACTTAAAATTTACCATATTTTAATTTTTTTTTTGCATTTTGATGAGTCTTATACGAGTTTTATACAAGTCGTTCCCGAGTCTTATACAAGTCGACGAGTCAATGGTCGAACGAGTCTTATACGAGTACGAGTCGTGCAACATTGTTGCTGCCCATGACTCTGCCACTGCCACTGCAACCTCTGTACTGTAGCTCCCTATCAATATGTTGCATCTGTGCTGCTCATAGCACTACCACTGCTGATCTGTTGCATTGCAACTTCAGTTGTTGAGAAAAACAACTGAATCTTCTGTCCAATCTTTGACAGACAAGTCAGATGGGCTACATCCTCAACATTGAAGCTCCATAGGCTACAGATCTATGATGGCATCTGAAGGATGATGCACAACTACAGCTCTGCACTGCGTAAGCAGACTCCCTCTGCACTACTGAAGTCACAGCAGCCCCTTGTACTAAAATCTCTCACACTGCTGCTACACTGTGTTGTCCCTCTTAAGCCTTCTACGCTGCTGCAGCTCTGCTCTACGATGTTGTTGCTTCTACGTTGTTGTTGCTCTGTTCTGCGTTGCTCCTCCTAGTCTTCAGATCTGCCTCTACTTCATCTGTGATCTATGCACCCACTGCTCCCCTTGTCCCGCTAATGTCTTAAGGTTGTCGTAGCTCGCATGTGATCCAAGAGATGAGTTGCTCAAGGATCCCACCTCATTCTATGTAGCTTCTCTACATATCCATGTCGCCCCACCTTCGTGGTTCATGAGCGCTCGTGGCTGCATCATCTTCTGACCCATCATCTACCACAACAGCCTTGGAAGAAGAGGCTTCCTTGTCCTTTTTCTTCTAAGGACAATTGCTGGCAAAATGTCCCATTTCACCACACTGGAAGCAATTGAACTTTGACAGATCCTTCTTCTTCTTTCCCTGTTGCCTCTTTGATGCCAAGGCTGCATCTTCTTCATCTTCCTTCTTCACTTTGCTCGATCCAGATCTATACTGTTTCTTGGTGAATCTGCGGAGTTCTTCTTGACACAGAATTGACCACAAGTTGCCCCAATCTAGGAGGTCAACTCTGCCCAAGATACTTTGGACAAAGGTTTCCCACTCATCTGTGACTGCATTGAGGGCAGTCCTGACCATCACATCATCTTGCACCTTAGCACCCGTTGCAATTAACTGATCCCTGATTGACTGCAATCTGAAGAGAAAACGCTCCATGTCTTCTCCCTTGGTCATCATGAATGACCTCATCTGCATCTCCAACAGCATCTTTCTTTGGACAGATTTTCCCTCATATAGGGAGATTAAGGCCTTCCACATCTCCTTAGTTGTCTTCTTCTCAGCTAAGTGAGGTACAATATGGTCCTTAATTCCATCCATAATCAGCCGCTTGGCATGCCCAACAGTGTCCTTATGCTTCCGAAGGAGATCCAGATCGATCGGTGTGGCCAGAGTTTGCTCTGCATGGTCTCTAAGATTGCATGCCTCGAGGACTATCAGGATCCTTGCCTTCCAAACTGAAAAGTTGGAAAGGCCATCCAACCTGTCCTGATCACGCGGTCCATGAGGAGTCGTCTACTCAGAATGTGTCGGAACAGGGTTGCGGGGAAGCTTCAAACCCCCATCGCTCCCGCTCCGGAAACTCGCTCCGTGCGGGAGCGTTTCGGAAACGCTAGGAAACGCGCTTCCGAAAACGCTTCCTGTCGGGAGCGTTTTTCGGGAGCGCGTTTCCAACCTGTAAAAACGCTCCCTGTTTTTTCGGGAGCGTTTCAGGGAGCGTTCGGGAGCGAACGCTCCCTGAACGCTTCCGACGTTTAAAAAACGCTTCGGGAGCGTTTTTTAAACGCTGGAAGCGCTCAGGGAGCGTTCGCTCCCGAACGCTCCCTGGAAAAAAAAAACGCTTCCTGCCAGGCGGAAATTTTTTTAAGTGAAAAAACGAATTGTTTATAAGGGGGGAGGGGTTCATTTAGCTACTCTTTCCCTACGTGGACCCACGCATGGCCAGAAATGGGTTTTAGGGCTGATGTGGAGGTAAGGGAAGCATTGACATTTCATGGTAATGTTAAATTCTTAAAGTGAAAGTGACATTTCCTTTATTTTTCATTTTCATCCTTTTACTTAAATTTTTAACATTACCATGAAATGACTCAGGATGTTTAAGAGTGGTTTCGACCTCATTGGATTTCATATGGAGAAACTAGAATTTTAGGTTTCACTCAAAATTCAGCAGACTTAATGGTTTTCATGGTTTCATGGTTTGGGAATTTGCAATGTTTCCATTTGATTCTATCATGTGTAAGGGTATGATATTGGCATTTGATCAAGAGCATGAAGTCCTTTAAGAACCTTGATGTACCCTTCAATCAAAGGAAAACAACTAGTTAGGCATGCTAATCTTTTCCTACCGCATTTTAAGGTTGAGGAGATGAACCCTTCACTCAAACCAAAATCATTGGTTAGGCATGTTAAACTTTTTCAATTTCTATCATGTTATAAGGTTGAGCAATCCAAGTCTGAAGACTTTGAGCTAGATGATGTTTATGCATCTCTTGTTGATGATCCCATAATCCATTTCTAGTAGCGATGAATCAATGATGAGTTTCATGAGAGACCATGTTGCTCAGTGATTTGTAGTTTTGATGTCTATTTTTGCTACTACTACTACTCCTAAAGTTGTAGAGGAGTTTTAGGAGTCCTCAAACTTTGAGCCATATTATTTATGTAGCTCATGTTGATGATCCCTTGTCTAGTAGTGGTGATGATCTTGATCATGATGAGGAGTGATCATGTTGTTGATCACTAATATGTAGTCTTGTATTAGGCCAATGGCCTCATAGCTTGTAGCATTGTAGCTTGTAGCTTGACATCAGCAGCACCGCCACACACAGGGCCAGTCCCACCATCTAATGGTAGCAGTGCGGGTGCGGGTGCCAGTGCTAGTGCCAGTTCTCGATATCACACTATTTTTCCTTTGCAGATCCAGCCTCCACCTTCTAGTCATGGTCGTGCTACTCCTGAGAGTACTAGAAGACCACCATTTCCTCGTGGCTCACACAAATTAGACATTTCTCGTGGGCGTGCAAGGGGCCAGCCAGTAGATAAAATAGATTTGTTGTTTACTAGTCTTTTCTATTTGTTGTTGACAGTTGAAACTTGACTCTTTCATATATTTAATGACAATTTAAGTTTGAAGTTTGAATTTGAAAGGTGAAACTTTGAAGTTGGCATTTATAAGTTCACTGTTTACAAGTCATTATGAATTATGAATATGATGCTTCATGAAAGTTATATGGTGATCAATGAATCAATGATGATAAATGTTATATAATATCAATGATGATAAATGTTATATAATATCAATGATGACAAATGTTATATATCAATGATGATAAATGTATATTGAATTTTGAAATCAATGAATCAATGATGATAAATGTTATATATCAAATTATCAATGATGATAAATGTTATATATTGAATTTTGAAAGCTTGAAACCTTCAAATTGATGATTTGCGAGACTCAAGAGTCAATATGTTGTATGCTTCCAACTCGTGGGCGTGGTTGATGAAGATTATAACTTCTAAATGATTGATGTTATATGATTCAATCTATGTTTTTATGTTTTTTATGTCTAATTCATCATTCTACATGTTTTTGTTGACATATATGCATCAAAATATAAAAAATATTAAAAATATTAAAAAAAAAAAAAATATATATATATATATATATATATAAAAACACTCCCGAAAACGCTCCGGGCTCGGAAACTTTTAAAAATGGCGCTCCGCGCTTCGATCCCGCTCCGCGCTCCCGCTCCCGCTCCCGCTTCCAAGTAACCTTGTGTCGGAACTTCCTTTTCTCTTTGCTAGAGAAATGGATCTAAGGCCCTTTGCGAAACATGCACCTTCTGCTCCCTCTGACAACTGATTTCCCTCCTTGGAAATCTGCCAAATCAATTATGATTCAGCTCTCTTTGATCCTCTGATCAATCTGCAAGTTTCTTTGGCTAGAAATTCTCTGAGAAGTTGATCTCCTCCCGCTCTTTGTCACTTGTGCTTAGGCTAAAAATCTAAACACTTCAGAAATTTAGCCCCGCCAGCACCTTCTAAATTTTTGCAGCTTTTCTTCAGTCTTTTCTGGATCTGACAAATTCAAATCTGCATCACACTGGCAGGCTTCGGACTAATCCAACGTTGTTTCTGAGCTGCCTCTACGCAGTAATTACGTGGACTTGCTAGGAGACAGCGTTAGACTGCGTCACCCTTCCCTCTCTGTGAATCTGCCTCTGAAAACTACGTTGTCCCTTGAGATATGCGTTTCTGCTACTTTTCCAGCTGCTTCCTGCAGCTAGAACGTTCAGTCTTTTGCTGGTGACCCTCCTAGATCTGCGATTGCTCTGATAACATGTGGAAATTTCTGAATCTTTATACTTTATGCAGAAATTTTCACTATTAATCTGGTTATACTCCTCCTACATAGATAAGTTATTAACTGAATGAATTCAAGTTAAAATTGAAGCAAAACATATAACAAATCTCCACCAATCCAGATCTAGAACAAGTTCATGCACACATAGACAAAGTGACACAGTTATTTCTGGAAAAATAATCCCCGGAAAAACCCAATGCGGGAAAACCGGTCTTCTGGTTGTTGGAGGGTTTTATTATTAAGAATTTTCTAAATACAACAAGCCTGGGTTCCAAATCTGGAAAACCCGACAAAGAAATAATAGATCTACAGCTCACTGGCTGATCTAGGGCCAAATTAATGATTGATCCACACCCTCAAACGGGATTTACAGAACTTAGCCAAAATTAGTGCCTAGAAACCCCAGTGCTGCCCCTAAAGCCTCTACCTCAGCCTCTGAAGCCCCTCTGACCCTCAGTGCTGCCCCTGAAGCCTCTACCTCAGCCTCTGAAGCCCCTCTAACCCTCAGCGCTGCTCCGGAAAGGGCTGCGTTACCCCAAACTGGGTAACGCAGGCCTTACGCTGCCCCTTAGGGTCTCTGCGTAACCCTAGAGGGTTTCCAGTTGAAATCACATTGTCCTTGAGGGACTGCGTAGCACAGTTGTTGCCCTTCCTGCTGCTGCTCTCCTGTTTCTCTACGCTGCCTCTCTGAGTTGATCTCTGCCTCTTGCTGATACTAGACCATGGGATCAGATCATCCCCTTGGCCTAAATTCCCCTCTCTGCAGCTGAAACATTTCTGAGAATTCTTAGCAAACCCGCCCTAGAATCTCAGCTTAATTTCAATGCTCTACCTTTGTGTGTCTTTTCAAATGACCCCAAGCCTTTCCTTTATTCTTTTCTCGTTGGAAAACCAACGGCCATGATCAGATCTTGAATCAATGGCTAAAATTAAAAGAAAGCTTGATCCATGTGACTTAAGACAATTTCATCACATGTTTAATTAAATTCACTTTAATTATTTAAGTTCTCTAAGTTTAAACTTCAGAAATACATTAAAATAATTAATTAATTTGATATCTCCTAAACCAGGTGAAATTCCCAAATCCATTTCTGGGTCTTGTAGATCAAGTGTACTCTAGCCCTTCCTCAAAATTTGGGAGCTAGAGCACAACTGATGCTACCCCAAATACACAAAATCTCAACAATATTTAGATTAAGAATTTAATTAAAATTTACCAAGATCACTAAATTACACCTAGGTCTTAAGTTTGCACCTCATATAGGTTAGTTAGTCATCTCAAGCAGCGGGTGTCCATCCAGTCATTTGATCTTAATTTACCATAAGCAAGAATTTGTGACTCCAATAAGGCACTGGTCTCATGCCAAGAAAATTCAATTTAATCAATCCATGTCTCCCAAGCAAGTTGGCTTCGTTCCATCTCATTTCATAGGGACTAACCCCATAGCCTACTATTGGGAGATAGCTAGAACGGAGTGGGCAGGGATCAAAGCGACAATCCCCGTCCTGAGCGTTGTCGCGGTGCCTATACAATCCGGGTGACAACAGGGATCGCACCCACCAACCTATCTAAAGACTTGGCACCTGTCTCAAGCATGGATCAGCGTTAATCATGAAGCTAGGGCATCACACCGACAAAATATTCTGACAGCTCCCTCTCACAAGAAGCAGCCTACTCCCTACACGGAACCTGGAAGATAGATAACATGCTTTGATATCATGTTATGTCTTCCTACATAGTACAAAGATCTACACTTAAGATTGGGAAGCACCTCACAAAACAGTTAGTCTGCTCGAACAAATCACTGTAAAGAAAACTACAATGCAGACACAGCATATCATGAGTTTGGATCAAACTAGCGGAAAACTAAAGGTCAGATCTACATAAAGAGCAATATAGATATTCAGAAAACATACCAGAAATCAGAAGCAACAATCATAATCCTTGCTAATATTTATGGAAAAGAGAAATGACACAACTTGGTATCACACACAAGCTTCTCACTCAAAAACCATACTATCACACACAAGCTTCTCACTCAAAAACCATACTATCACACATTAGCATAATCACTCTACTACCCTAGCTCACTCTCTAGCAGAATCCCTCCACTAAATGAAATGAACTCCAACAATAGCTGATCTAACACAAAGCCTGCCCACAAAGCAAAAATTGCCACTCAACTCTTCTAAAACACATCAAAAGTAACAGCTACAGCACAGCAATCCTTGCTTCTGAACTTGTTGCAAATCACCATGCACACTAACATCTTTTCTCTTCCCTATCAAACTAGTGTGCCCTCCTCTCTTTTATATAAGATGAGGGAGGGGAGGTTATAACTGCGAAAACAAGCAAAGAATAGACTCAAGAGCAGTCCACCTCAAATGCATGGGAAGTATGTGCCATGCATGATATGAAACTCCAAAAATAACTATGCCATGCATGTTGTGTAACTCCCAGAGTAACTACACATTCCGTGCAGGAACCTCTCCCAGAATAGTGCACCACGTGCAAAAGGGAACTCACCCAGAATAGCACACCACATGCAAGAGGGAACTCACCAGAATAGCGCACCGCATGTAAGAGGGAACTCTCCTAGAATAGAGATCCGTGCATGTGGGAATCTCTCCAAGAAAAACTGCACCTTGCATGCCAGAATCTGCCAAGGTTTGCATGCATTTGGAATCTGCACCCTCCTAGAATAGAACATACATGAACGTGTCTTACTCATATTGTAATGTGTCATCTCCTGCATTATGTCTTCATCAGCAACTTACCATCCTTGCATGAAAATCTTCTTCAAGCATCCCCTTCCTCCAACAAAATCCAGGCAAACAGCAGCTCAAATTCCTGAAGGTGAAAGGTAATGGATAGCATGGTTAGAGCAACCAGGTAAACTAAAACACATACCAAGCATCATCTTTGGCTTCTGCTGCTAAGAGGGATGTCAAGAAAATGCCTCTGCTCCGCTTTTCTTCTCTCATTCTTTGGCTTCTGCCGCTAACAGGGATGTCAAGAAAGTGCCTCTGCTCTCCTTTTTTTTTTTGCCTCACTCCTCTCAACAAACTATCCAGCAAATTTTTTTCTTCCCTTGCTTGCACTTTCAGTTATAGCAATCACATCCTTGCCTGTTTATTACTCCTCAGATTTATCAGCCTTATGCTTCTTATGTGCTCCTTTTTCCATTGCTTTGCGATGATAGCTTTCTCAATCTCTCTACTTAGCATGTGCTATGCATGTTCTTCTGTCACCAACATTTCTCCACACTCCAGGCTTGTTGAGCATCAATGTAAGTGCTTGATGTGTCATACTGAAACTGGTGACAAAAGGATGAAACATATTTGTCAATTTATTGACTGTCAAGCCAACAAGATCTATCTCATCAACCTTGTCTCCTACAACAATGTTGATCTCACTCATCCAGAATGTCTGTCAGGAACTCTGCAAGTGTTTTGCCGTCATCTTTAGGGCATAGAGCTGTTTCTAGAGGGAAAATTATCTTGCTAAGGTTTATTCTGCAATATAGCCCAAATTGTGTTTGTTGAGACTAAACTCCTTATTTGAGGTATAATGGGATCCACAATCAAAGAATACAGAATATATCTTGTAACTCTAGCCTTCCACTTTTTCCATTTTGACTAGCGCTTGATGCATCGGCAGATTCAGGATTTTAAACTTCCTAATCCTATAGTTCTTTCCATCCAATTTTATTTTACAAAGAGGCTTGCTCATCCTTGTGGATAGTGCTGGTGCAGCACAAATGATGCTCCAGTAAATATCATTACTTGTTACTCCCTATCCAAGCTGCTGTGCTTCAATAGCTTTTTCAAATCTCCAGAACAGATCCACTTTCTTCTACCCCAACTTCAACTTCTAAGATCAGCAACTCTAAAACCTATTGCCCCTACTGATGTGCAGGATCAAAAAAGCCGGATGGCTATGCTCCATGTTGAATTTTGGGTTACTAGTGCAGCAGAGAAATTTGCTTTTCTTTATTACAATCCAGCTCAAAACATCAAGCATAGAACCAATCAGCACTCTACACCATGCTGATCAGCACCACAAATATGAACCAGGAGACCATTGCGCTACACCTAATCATGCCAAACAACTCTGATACCACTGCTATAATGAACAACAGAGCAATAATTACATGTTATTATTTATCAAAACTGTTATTGACTTTGCCCGATTACTTGACCACTGTTCCGCTGATGAACTGCTAGAGTAACCAATCCTCTGTTATGATGCAGAACCATTCCAACTCACAGGTGCTCTATTTGGATCTAGACCTTTTGTGGAACAACAGTTGACATTGATGTGAAATTAATTAACTCTTCACTTAGCTAGAGGAGTTCATCGCAAGAAATGCATGCTAGCATCCACTTAATATTGTTCAACAGATTTCCAGAAATCTAAAGACTTCTATTAGCCGAGAAAAGGCAAATACAATATATATGCTATAAGGTTGTATGCTTTGTGTATAGCCTAGGGCTCACTCATTAATCATGCACAGCTCAATGGCTCACTTCAACCCTCTGCTGAATGCTTCCAGTTCTGGTGGCCCACACATACAGTCATGCAGGACTACGACAGACACACTCTTCAAACTCTCTGTCTCCATATGCAATAGATGAAGACAGATTTTTTGTATTGATTATGGCAAGTGATTAACGTTATACAAGCTTTGTGCCTTTACAATTATAAATTCAAATTGATTAGTGATCAACTTTGACTTGATCTTCATGTAGCCCATAACCACTTCAAGTTGATGCACGTCAATTGGTGGTCAACATTGACTGTGTCAATTTGCCTATTCATTTGCACCGCATCAGCAATGGATTGTTAGCGGATCAGTCCATCCTGCTCACACGCATCCAAGTGTCACAGATTTCTACTACTGATTGCTTGCATAAGATTGCACTCCGTTGCAGGGGATTTTTCATTTTTTCCAACAGTCAATTCACGCAAGTCTCGAAATGAGGAAAGTTTTAGTGTATTGCAACTCTGCTATCAGCCAAATTTATATTGCACGTTGAATAAATAGGAATAGCAAACTTCAGGAACTATTAGAGGTAAGCAGGGAGTTGGTTAGCTCTACCCCTGAAATCAAATTCATGCATAATAGAGAATAAATGGGTGAACAAGTTGGTGAATGGAAGGGTCAACATAGGACTGGTGAAGTTGGACTTCCGATATGAGACAAAGAATCAAGACATTCAAATATTAGGAGTGTAAAAATGTAAGAAAAGTGTATAGATGGCATTAAGAGTGTCATATCCGATAATTATGGTCCAGCTTGATATCGATATGATTGGAGAGAAGGAATGATAAGACATAAACTAGTTGAAAGAACGCTTCTGAATGTGGTATGTACAAATAGCCCACAGTATTTTCAGCAAATTTGTTAGCTCGTTCTGCAAGAAAAACAGGATTGAAGAATGTAGGTAGCTAAACTGCAATGTTTGAGAAGCATGCCTAACGTGGCCAATGGGGCAAAGCTATGGTAGGGAGACAATAGAAATGGATCGCATAAGGAGGTCAGATAAGAAGAAAAGGTTGTTAGAAGCTGAAGTAGGCAGAGTAGCACCTACGGCACTTGAGAGGATTAAGCAGAATATTTTCACATTGACGAAAGAAATAAGAGATGATGACAGGGGAATTATTTCAGGAATTGGGAAAGCAATTCCATAGTAGTACAGAGAACCAGTGGACCAATTAGAGAACAAAATGCAGATAGAGTTAGATTTGCACAATATGGGATCTAAAGGAGATGGGCACCAGGAATCAAGACTAGCTGAAGAGGCAAGACATTGAGATTGGCACCGTGATGGTGAATTGGAAGATATAGAAGAGAGATTGATTGCATTATTAACCATATCAAAGTTATTTGAGACTAGCATAGATCCATTTTAACTCTGAATCTATTAAGGCCATCAAAAGACTAGTACCACAAACTTCAACAATTTGTGATCTCATTTAATGTGTAATAAATCCAAGGTAAAGATGAATCTATGCTAGTTTATTTAAAATTGTTTAAACATATCAATGTAAGTAAGAAGGTAAGGGAAGGTCGTAACACCAATGCCAAGACACCGAAAAATAGACCTATGTGATTTCTCTTATCATTCACAAACAGGCCACACGAAAAGAGAGGGGAGGGGGAGATCAAGCAAGCATGCATTATCACCCTGCAACCAATCGACTAGTATGTTAGTAGGTGATGCCCTTTTGGTATAAGGATCATCATATATAGGGGCTCATCCATTCTTTTAATCAGCTCATTTAATCATTATATAAACGTTATGGGATGTTCGCTCTTGTTTTTCATTTCTTTGGCATTGCGCACAGAAGTGACCCGAGCTAGAGCACCTTGCTCCTCTTGGCACCCAATCGGCAAGCTATGGATCAGGAATCCCTCAGGCTGGCAAAGATCTGACGACTGGGTGGCAATGAGGTGTAACAACCTTTGTTTCTAGGGTTAGGGATCTCTGGGAACATATTTTCTTCTAGGAGGTTTAAGGCCTACCTGGGGAACAAATTCTTAAGGAGGACTACCGAATCTGATGGTTTATATATAATGTACACAAAAAAATTCTTGTTACTAGTCCTGCCTGGTGTAGATTTCTGAATTTTAAATAAAATCTTATTTTCCAAAATTATAACAGCACAACGTCAAGGAACTTCATAGGCGGAAAATTACACTAATTGGCTTACATAGAGGCCATTACCCCACAGCTCAGATATACCAACAATATGGATAGATATGTATCGTGGTGGAAATTAAATAGTAAGTTTCTCTTTAATTACAAACATTATGTTGGGTTCTCTGCAATCGACTAAAATAAAATCAACTTACGTTGCACAGCAGGAGGCAGGACTGATGAGAACGCCAACGCTTCAATGCCCATTGTCTCTTTTTCAATTAGTTTGTTCTACCCACGTAATCCCAAGCCTCTGCTACGAATCAAAACGAGAGAACGAGTTTTTCGAAACAATGGAAGAGGAAGAAAGAAGCAACAATGAACGAAAACAAGGGCAATATGCGCGCCTGCTTGGCGGTGTGCCGAATCACCAGTCAAAGGAAAACGTAGGAGTGACGCAAATTGCCTGCCTGCCTGCCTGCCCTTCCTTTTACTGTAGTTGAAAGTGTCAAACTGGGATTAAAAAATACAAATTAAAGAATGTCAAAATGTCTGATGCTCATATTTGATGTCACTCAAATTGAAAGTAATCGGAGCGTGGTCAGTTCTAAATTTTTGATCATTTTTAAATTTAGAAATTCAATTTGTATGATATGAATTATAAGTCAGTTAAAACAGTTTTGGGAAGGTTTCAGGGTTTGAGAGACTTTTTAAATTAAAAAATTTGAAAATTGAATTTAAATTTCTTCAACCCTCTCCAGCTCCAATAAAAATGGAACAATTATTGACTCTCAAAAATGAGCCCGTCAGTCATGTATTTTATTAATTAAAGTCAAATGATAATATACAGTAACACTTTCTTTATTTCACGTATTTTATTAAATTAAGTCAAAAGATAATATTTTATGATCTTTTTTTATTAAATTGAGTCAAAAGATAAAGATAATATATTTTAAGGATTTTAAATATCCAAACAGCTCCTGTGGTATTTTATATATTGGGGAAATTGGTCCATCTATTAGACAGAGAATTTTTGAGGATGTTGTAGATATTAGACACAATCGATCCCACACTTTTGCTCTTGCGGAACATGCTACACTTATGCTCTTCCGAAACATGCTCAAAAATCGTGTTACCATGTATGCATTGAAGACTCCAAAGTCATTGCTAAGGTGAAACATTTTCATCATAAAAAACTGAGGCTATTGAAATTGAGAGGCATCCTAAAAATCTCAATAAAGATGATGGGTGGAAATTAAGTAAGAATTGGACTTTGCCCTCTCCAGGTGATTTCCCCCTTGGGTTGAATTCCTTTCGCCTTTTATTTTTATATCATTCTTCTTTCTCTGATTTTATTCCCGTCCCTTTGTTTTTAAATAAATTTTCCTCCCTTATTTTTTTCCTTTAGTTCTCTTTTTCTCGATGTTAATGTGTTTATTTAATTTTCCCCCTTTATTATATTCTTAACTTTGTTTTAATATATATAACCTTTCTCCGTTTATTATATTAATTGATTTTAATCATTTTTGTAAATTATTCTAGATTATTTTTATTAATAACTCTAAAAAAATTAAGACTATGCCCTCTATTATTTTTTAACCTTGCTCCCTTATTATATTAACTATAATTCAATCATTTTTATTAAATTATAAAATTCTAATTTTTAAATTATTTTTTAAAAATATTTCTTCAAAACCTAAAAATCTTTTAATATTATAACTTATTAACTAACCAAGTCAAATAATAGCTAGTTTTTAACGACCAGTTTTTAACAGCTAGTTTTATCAATTATCACATGGCCATGACGCATCCTTACTATTTATTCAATGAGATCGGTTTCCTTCTTCGCCTTGTCCTAAGGATGAACCACATTAGATGGTTCGAAACGTCGGCAAAATCCTAATGATGTGATTAATCCGAAAGATATGTATCTACATTATGGATCACAAAAGTCTTAGATCTAACATAACATATGTAATTTTATTAAAGAAGAAGAAGAACTTATTTTAATGTATACGAGTTAACGATAGCTTATGGGACACATTGCTTTTCTACCTGGCTCTTGTATTTTGCCATTTTCCTGTGAAGTTTCACAATAAACTCTATGAGCTTCTCGACAAAGCCCTTGTTGAATAGAATATCCCAAGAGCTAGCTGCCAAAATATCTGCATAACTTTCTCTGTTATCTTTGAAGGCTTCACATTCTAAAATGAAATGTTTTTATGTTTCCACTTTTCCAAAAAAGCAAAAAATACATACTATTTCCTCCCACACTACTTTTGGCCTTTTCCAGTGCCCTATTTCACAACGGAGTTTATGTGAATTAGTCCTTAATTGAGCAATAAGAATGTTGGCTCTCCAATAAATATTGGCTCCTATGTATGCTTTTTGTTGACGATTATGAGTGGGATTAAACTCTTCAATATAATACTTTTTCTTTCTCCCTACCTCCTTCTCCCAAGTACATTTGTGGAACTTATCCATAACAAAAGCTTCTCTCTCTTTACTATTTGTGGGACACATGCTCAAGCAAATGCCCCATTTGCTAAACCAATTGTTATTTTGTCACATCCAAGTTTTATTTATTGTGCACAAAATGTCATTAAACACAACCTTAGGCCATATGCCCTTGTCCATTTGCTCAATTTTTTTTAAATACATTATGACTCGCATCATAGCAATTGCTTCAATAGGGGCAACCCCTGTTTCACTTAACAAGATAGCATAAGGAAAATCCAACAATGCTAGGGATTAGTGTGGCCCCGATCGAGTGTGATCCCCATTTGTGATTTTGACAACTTAAATGCCCCTAAATAGTGGATGCTCAAGCTACAATTTAAGCATGTCACTTGTCTCAAAACTCAAACAACCTAGCCAACTTAACAATTCAAATCTATAAGTTCAATAAGTTCTTGCTAAGTTTTAAATATAATAATAAAATGTTCTATCTAGAAAAAAAAAATATTTAAGTTATACTAAGAAAGTTATGACAAATTCAAAAAATAAATTATTATAAATTCATATCATATTTGATAGTTACAAATCTTCTGAACCATTGTAAGAACTTGTTGAGGTGTTCGAAGTTTCGAGTGAACACGTCCTCATTCTCAAGGATAGAATTTTAGCATGTATATTTTCCATAATTAAGTACATGATGATGAAGATTCTAAAGCAGTGTGTGAACTTAGTGAGTTGTCGTCCTGAGGGACAAATTTAGCATATAGATTTTCCATAGTTAAGTATTTGATGATGATGAAACTTCTCGAGCATTGTGTGAACCTATTGTGATGTTAGGGTAAACACATCACCCATTCTCAAGAACATAAAGTTGACATGATGAATTGTGAAGTTATTGTGGTGTTAGGGTGAACACATCACCCATCCTCAAGAACACAAAGTTGACATAATGAATTGGAGAGTGCTAGACCAAGGTATATATAGAGAAAATAAATCATAAAATGAATATGACCATTAGAGATCAATATAAAACTTGATGAAATTTTATTTATTAGTTAATTTATCAATAATGGTTACTAATGGGTGAAAAATAAAAATAGGAAATAATTAGAAAAGGAAGTGAATGACATTGATGAGTTAAATTATTAATTGGTGAAAATGTGTTAAACTATTACCCAAAAATGTCTATATTTTTTAATTATTAAATAATATTATTAATAAATAAGATTAAAATATTATAGTAGAATTAAAGTATTAGATTATTATCATTAGAATTAATATATGATTAAATAAATTTAAAAATTATAGTTGATGATGAATAGGTCAATGTTTTAAGTTTAGTTTTATCCTTTTATGTATGCAGTAGTCTCAAACTTTTCATGCTTATTTTTATAGTTGTCGAGAATCTAGGAAGTTTAAGAACATACACACTTATTTGGCTTGGATTGAGAGACTCATAATATTTTGTTTTTGGATGGCTTATCATGTCATTAGGTAGCCAATAGACTTGGTTTCCCTCAGGGCAAGTTCAGACCACTTAACCATTTAGTTTCTGGATGTAACCTTCCTATTTTTTTGCAAGATAATGAAAAGAAAGGTCTTACTAAGATTACAAAAAAAATAGACTTAAAAATTATTAATAATAAACCAAGGGAAATTAGGAAATAATTAGAATGTGTCAAATAAGAAAATGAAATTAAAGAAATTGTTGGGTCAAATTACTCGTTGGCCAAATTGAGAAAAATATTACTATTGAATATTAATCATGTTAATAATAAAATTAAAATGTTAAATATTAGAGTCTAATTAATGAATGGTTGAATATTAAAATTATTAAATTATAATTAATGTAGAATTAATGTAAAATTAAAATAGACTTAAAAATTATTAATAAATATCATTAATAGATATATATCACTTTAACTTATAACAAAATGATCTTTATAACAAGAATACAATTTCAAGCAACATTGTAATTTTTTGTTGTTTAAGAAAAAATAAATTATTAAGATTAAATTAAAATAAAATAAATTATTTAAAATCGATTAGGAATGCCAACAAACTAGACATACTAGATGTTAAGAGGATAGAAGGGAATAGGAAATTAGAAGAAAAAGAAAATAGGAAAAAGAGGAAGAAGAAGGTGGGGAAGGGGGGGGGGGCGGTTAAGAGGGGTTAGACCTTGATATTAGGGGCGAGGTTTAGAGGATAAGAAATGAATAGTGGGTTTCCACAATTGGCTTAAATGATATTCATCATCTCGATTAAATTTGTTAGGGTGTTTTTCAATTTTGAAGGCTTCCCTAATGACTCAGTTGGCATGGTATGGTGTAGAGGCTAAGATTTTGGCTTTATCAAATTCAATAAGATGCTTGGTATTATGGGAATGTTTGACAATGGTGGATTTAGCAATGCAATTATGGTAGGTGTCACTCATGTGTTCTTTGAGTCGAGCGTTAAAGAATCTACCAGTATGCCATATGTAAGACATTCCATAGGAGCAAGGTATTTCATAGATTCTGGGGCCTAACATAGGGTCATTCTTGTCCTTAGCTTATTTGAGGAGCTGGGTAAGGGTTTTGTGAGGTTTGAAAAAGGTCTTTGATGTTCTTTTTAGAGATAATTTTGGATAAATGATTGGTAACTCCTTGAATATACATAATGGTTACCTTGGGTAAGGGAGGGTTATTGGAAGGGATTTTAGGATGGGGTGGAGAGCAAAATGAAAGGCCTTGTTAATATGGGATATGGAGTAACCATTGGATTTAAGGGCTTTAGTAATATGGGATTTTTCTTTGGGAAAGGAATGGGAAGAGGAGACCCAAATGGCTTTGGAAACAAGGGTCTTAAGCACAACAAACTTTTGAGTTGGATGATGGTATGAGTTTGCATGAAGGTTCCTATCGATATGAGTCTTCTTTCGATAAACTTGGTGAGAGAGGGAGCCATCAGGGAGGCCAGAGAATAGGACATTAAGAAAGGGAAGGGTATGGTTCTCTTCAAGTTCCATCGTGAATTGAATGTGAGGGGAAATGTGATTAAGATGGGAAAGGAAACCATGAAGCTTAGGAAGACCATGGGACTAACAAATTGCTTCCAAAAGAAAGGATTAGACTATTAAATATGGGAGATGGAATAAGATGGGATGAAAAAGATGGGGGGCTCAGGGGAGGGCAAGAAAGGGGAGATTAGAAAAAGGAGAAGGAGAAGGAGAAGGGGCACTAGGAAGGGTTAGGACTCACATCAAAATTAAGATGATTAGATTAAGAGGAAAATAAATAGATAGTAGGTTTCTAAGTAAAGTTCAACTTTTAGTAAACACCTCAACAACTTCACACAATACTCGAGAAGCTTCATCATCATGTACTCAATTGTAGAAAATCTACCTACTAAAATTCATTTAATATTTTTTATATTTTATAATTTTGTTTTTTCTTTCATATTTAATTTTAAAATTTCATATTAATATTATTTTTTTATTTAAAAATATAAATTAAAATAAATACATGCTAATTAAATTAAATAATAAATTTATAAATCAATTAAAATATCCGCACACACATATATATATAATTATTATTATTGATAAAAAAAATATTTAAATCATAAATTCAAATTTGATAAAAAAAAAATTTAAAATTTATTTGAAAATAAGATAATTTTAAATCATAAATAACATCTTGAAAAATTTAATATGTGGAGTTTTATATATATAAAATATATATATATATATATATATATATATATATATATATATATATATATATATATATATATATATATATATATTGTAAAATTTATCATGCAAATTTTAATAAGAACAATGATCATTAACAATTATTCAAAAATAGAATATAATTATTTATATTAAAAAATACATTATTTAAAATGATTTTTTAATAGTTAATAGAATAAAGAAAATCATTCTCACAAGGCCTAGAGTAAATTGTGATGGGATGTACTGTCAAGTTATTATGTGATGTGAAGGTTACTAGTTTGGAACTTTATGGAAAAAAATCTGACCATGTTAAGGGTTGGTGTGACCTAGGCCAAATACAATCCCCAAATGATTTTGATGACTTAGATGCCCTCGGGTCGCAATTTCACAAGCCAAAGGTTAAGCCTAAAGTAATCTCTACAAGACCCAAAAAAAATTGAAAATCATATAATTTAAAATGATTTTCTTAGTAGTTTATAGAAAGATAAATATATACTAAAAATAAATAAAAAATCACACTACTTAAAATGATTCCCTACTCCTGTGAAATAAATCAAATATCTCAATGTCTTCGATCATTAACCTATTTCCTTATATCTTAGAAAACTCATGAATAGTAAAGCAATTTTAATTTTTTTGTTATATATTAAATAAAGAAATAAACAATAAACAATTAGCTCTTAATTAATAAAACAATTTTAAATCTTATTATAGTGAAAGAATCAATTTAAACCCTATAATATTTCCATGATACTTATATCTGTATATTTCATTAATATTAAATTACACAAAGACCATAGAGTAACAAATATACATCTTTTATCTTTATATATACTGGCCTAGATCCATCTTAACTCCATATCTACCAAGGGTCGAGAGGGATCAAATCTCTTTTAGAGTGAAAAAAGATTTGATCCCTCTAGACACTTGGTAGATCTAGGCTAGTTTAATTCCCCCTTTAAATAAGCTATATTCCACATGAATACTATGGGTCAATACCACGGGTTCTCATAAATTTGTAACTCAAAAACTACTGGTAACTTGACCAAGTTAAATTTTCCTTGACTACTCAACAAAAAATAATAACTGGAAAAAAAAAAAAAATATATATATATATATATATATATATATATATATATATATATATATATATATATATATATATATATATATATATATATATATATATATATCTATATATATATATATATATATATATATATATATATATATATATATATATATATATATATATATATATTAGTTTGAAATCATTTTTATTTTAACCTAGAATTTGTTTTTACTAATTCAAAATATTTACAAGACATTACATTACAATATCTCTACCATAATGAACAGGGGAATGTCTCTCAATAGAGAACTAAAATATTATATATTACTCAAATTGTACCTCATACACATTTCACTAAAAATTCAACACACACACGTGTACACACACACATATACATTTCAAAGATCTTGGATTGGCCAGAACACTAATTCAAGAATGCAATACTTTCACAAATGAGATGAACCTCAAGTGGGTCAGACTAAATAATGCCAAAGATAAGTTGATTTGGAGTTGGGATACCATTTTTGGAAATGTAAGTAGTCGTCTTGCATATGATGTGATCACCCATTCTGAAGCTCTGTTGATTTCTAGATGGTGGAACAAATTCATATGGAAGTGGCACATTCCCAATAAAGTAAAGTGTTTTGCTTGGTTGGTTCTTCATAACAAAATTTTAACCTAGAATAATTTGAAAAAAGAGAGGCTTCATAGGGCAAAGTGGATGTTGCCTCTACAAACAGAATGAAGAAACCACAAACCATCTCTTTGTGAATTGTAGCATTGCCCAAAAAAATTGGAAATTCATCCTCAAGTCTTGGACATCAGAGATAATCTAATTGGAAATACCTTTGATGATCTGCTCCACTGTTGGGTGAAGAAATACCATTATATTCGCACCCTGCCTATTTTTTTTGCATGGGGAATTTGGTTGCTTAGAAACATAATTATCTTCAAAAATGCTAACATTGTCATCTTTCCACAAGTCTCCAAAATTGTCTCTCTCTTCAAAGAATATATGCTACACCAAATAATCACAAATAAGAGAAGTGCGTCATTCCCAGATATTCGACTAGATATGCATGTGGGTTTCTTTGATGGTGTTGTACAAGGAAACTCCTACGGTAGAGGGGGGCTAATAAATTTTTTTTGATCCAAATCTCTTTGCTTCAAGATCGGGATTAGATCTGAGACCAATACAAACACTGAACTAATCATTTTTTGGGGCCTCTTGACCCTAAGAAATCAAAAGAATATCAGAAGCATTTGAATTCTTGGTGACTCTAAATGTGTAATTGATTGGCTGACAGGTCATGCACGTTTGGATGTTCTAAACCTATCAACATGGAAGAGCAAACCAATGGAAACAGAAGTGAAATTTCAAGACATTAGATTTCACCATATATACAGGGATACAACAAGGAAGATGACAGACTTTCAAAGAGCGCCTTATCACTAGAGCAAGACCTCATTATATTTGAAGATCTTGATAGTTGCTCTATTGAGGAATCACACTCTTTATCCATAACTTCAATAAACTATTTTTTTCTTCACAACAAGATGACACCACAAAACCATAGAATAAATTTCTAATCTTTTTAGACCAACAAATCAGTTTTTATCTTAGTAATCTAATTCCCATAAAACTTGTCTACATAGAGACAAGATTAAATATTCTAATTACAATTTTGTTAAAACAAATTGCAAATTCATTAAAACAAACTGCAAATTCATTACTGAAATTATTTTGTAATCTTCTGAGGCACATATAAAAGTTCATATCTAAAAAATCTAAGTGAAAGTATAATTTTTTTTAGTCAATTTAAATCTTCAAATTCAGTAGCGGAATTTTTTAAAAACTAAAATTTAGCAAACTATACAATCAAAATTATATATATTTTTATTTTGTTAAATAACACAAATAATAATAATTTTCTAGGAAACAAACTTAACCTTTATATATATATAATGTTAGGTTTGTTTACTTGAAAAATGTGAGTATGACTTTAACATAGGGTTTGAAAAGGTGGCATTGATGGCAATACGTTAACAACACGTCGCATTAAAAAGTTCAACTACTCAAATGAGAAGCATGTCATCCGCACCGCCTTGTGTTTTTGTGGCTTGGAATCCAACGCGGTGCTTCAAACTTAGCTCTTCTAGATGTTATGGAAATGCCACCGACAACTAATAAGGTTGGTTGGATGTTGAAAATTAAAACCTCTTAAGATGTCACATCCTCTTATCCTTTTCCAATTAAATGGTGGGTCGTTAAACTGTTGAAAATTTTATCATTCTTAATTTTAAGTTGTTGAAGGTTGATAGCCAACCTTCGAAGATCTTCTAGATGTTTGGATAAAGCTTAAGATTAATAAATTCATTTAGGACACTAAATGATAGTTTCACCGTAATGTTAACGATGATTTGAATGTTTTAAATTCTAAACCTATGTCCATGAGTATTTATGATTTGAATGCTTTTTAATTTTTGTGATATTTAAGGAGTTGTTTTAATATGGTTTTTTAGAATTTTTGGTGTTGGAATTAGATGGATAAATTTAAGGTGAAATATTGATTAGTGTTATTTAAACTGGTTTTTTTGACTATATATGTATTCAACACCCTGAAAAAACTCTGGGACACTTCGATTGTGCAGGGGTAACCCATTAAGGTGGTGATTTCAATGAATTTTTGCAGATTTTAGAGAAATTAGACCCAAAAAGCTTCCAAAAAGTTTCATTAAAAACAACTCAGATGTTTAATATGGTTAGGTTTCTTCATGATTTCAATGTTTCTTGATGTTTGTTTGGTTTAATATGGTTTATTTATTGCAATGAATTTGTGAGAAATTATAGTTTAAATAAGTATTTAGATTATTACTTATTATTATTAATTGAGTTAAATATAAATATGGGTGAGTATCGATGAATATTTAAAACAAATTTAGTAGTGGTTGTTTAAATTATCACTATTTGTTTAGAAGGCTTGTGTTGTTTTATTATAGGTTTGCTCTCTACTTTATTTTGTTTGGCCCTTAATTTGCTCCTCCTCTCATGTTCGTTAAAGGTAATGTCCCTATCCTCATTTGCGAAAGCCTTGAGCCTCCAGGGGAGAGAGGTAAGGACAATGAGAAAAATTTAGCCCTCATTACCCAAAGCAAGGTTAGGGAGATTCACAAATATGTATGGTGCACTCAAAAGCATAGTGTTCCTATAGCTTTTGAAGGGATGACGACAATGATCTAGATTTTGAAGAGATGACGACAATGATGAAAATACAAAGGATGATGTCTTTAAGAAGGAAATTTTGATATTCTTTAAGGCCCACAAAAAGTAGATGCATTCCACCATTAAGCCCACTTATTCCAAAGCAACTTGTAGTGAGGTTACTACAATGGATGAAGATACTTAGCTTGTAATTAAAAATAAGTAAATAAAAGACCCCTCCTCTTTTATTTTTCTAAAAACACCCATAAATACTTACAACAAATGCATCTTCTTCATAAATATTGTTGATATAATGTAATATCATGCCATTGTTGTCTCTACCATATATACACAAAAGCAATTTAAAAACCAAATTATTAATATATTATCTTACTTAGAAAAAATCTTCCATCCCTTCTCTAAGAAGCCACTCAATTAATCTATTGTCTTACCTATAAAAGACCCTCACTCCCCTTTCTATATAGCGGTTCAAGCAAAGCATAAATCTTTCATAAATCAAAGCTCTCTTGACTCAACTATCATGTACAATCAATTTAAGCAAAAGGATAGTTAAAAGAAACTAGGGCCATGCATTTGACCTTTTTAATGTTAAATAGTAATTTATAAACTTGTACTTGGGGTTTATACTTCTTTTGTGATATATCTATTTTATATATTTCTTACTTTGTTGTATGTGATATCTAATTTTATTTCGATTGGGTATCCTTGAAACCAAAGCTATGATTTCATGATAATTTTCTCATTTTTCCATTTTTCCATTTTGTATATATAATATAATATAATACATGTTTCACGTTTTAAAATATATATAGAGTTATATTTAAAATATTAAAGTTAGTTCATATATGTTATATATATATATATATATATATATATATATATATTATTAATTTTAATAAGAGACTCTATTAATCTATTGTCTTATGTAGCGGTTAAAGCAAAACACAAAGCTCTAATAAATCAAAGCTCCCTTGACTCAACCATTACATAATAAGAAAGGTAAAAGGTACCATCAATGTAGGCAGAAGGATAGTTAAAGGAAAATAGAGTAATGCATTTGCACCTTTTTAATGTCAAATAGTAATTTATAAACTTGTATAAACTTGTATTTGGGGTTTATACTTTTTATATATGTATTTTATATACTTCTTATTTTGTTCAATGTGATATATAATTGTGTTTCAATTCGGCATTCTTTGAACCAAAGCTTCGTAAGCAATTTTCTCACTTTTTTTTTTTTTTTAATATATTTATGTATATTATATATTAGGTATATAATATATTATATTATGCATACAATATAATATAATATATGTTTCATATTTTAATATATTATAGTAATTTATAAACTTGTATTTAGGGTTTATACTTCTTATATATGTATTTTATATACTTCTTATTTTGTTCAATGTGATATATAACTGTGTTTCAATTTGTCGTTCTTTGAACCAAAGCTTTTATGAGCAATTTTCTCTTTTTTTTCTTATACTATTATGATTAACCTTACTTTAGTTAAGTTGTACAGAAATTTTTTGGAAAAGAAGATTATCCTCTAGCTAGAAAGCCAAAAAAGAGAGCTAAAGGCCAAGCTAGGTTTAGGAGATATCATTCTAATGTGGACCACCTTGTTACTCTTGGGATCATTGCCAAGGAGTTCTTCAATAACAAAATCAATCTCATATGTTGTTTGGTTCACTTTAGGAAAGTTTTCAACACAGATTTCAAGACAAACCTTTGGAATATGCTAGAAGAATTAAAGATTCCATTTGAGATGAGGGTTGGTGTGGCAAGGTTATATGAGAATGTTATTCCCAAGTTTAACAATGGTAAGGGTTGGTCAAAATAAATTAACTACAATATTAGAGTCAAGCAAGGTTGCTCCTTATCCCTTACCCTTTTTGGCATTTACATTAATAAGTTAGAGGATTGTTTGAAAGCAATGAGTTATGTTGGCCCAACTCTTGTTGGTATAGTCATCACTCTTCTTCTATATGTTGATGTTATTGTTCTTATGCCAAGGAGCTTGTATGATCTTGGAAAACAACAAGAAACATGTAAGACTTCTACTCGAACACGTGTACGACTATTAATATGGAGAAATGAAAGTTATGATAATTACATCCAAGAATATCAATGATGATACTTTTGTTTGTGATAATAACAACTCAAAGGAAGTGCTTTCATATAAATACCTTAGACTTGATATTCATCACAAGCTCTGCTAGAATTATAGCATTAAGAAAAGGGTAAATAGAGGGTGGAAACTTATTATGGGCTTGAAAACTTTTGTAAAAGAATGGATCTTTATTTTTTTTAAGTAATAATAATAAAGAAAAAATATATCCTCTTTAATACTCTAATTACTAATGTGATTTTATATGGATGTGCAGTTTGGGGATGAAGCATCTCTAGAGATTCATGGAGGAAGATAGGGTAGATCCAAAAACATTTTATAACATATACTCTCAAAATCAAAGGAAATACACCCAATCAAGTTCCCCACATCAAAGCATGTTTATCCCCCATTGAGACCATGATTATGACCATATAACTAATTTATATAAAAAAAAGTTAAACAACATGGAAGACAATAGGCTTCCTAAAAATTCTTTAAACACCATCCAAAAACACCTTCAACTCAAGTGAGGATGGCATAAGGATGCCCAATCTTGGCTAAACCATTTGGGCATACATGAAGAGCTCATTTTGCAGAATAAGGATAACATTACAAATATTATTACTTCAAACTCTAAGGAGAAATTATGACGTGATAAAACGTTGGAGGGAAGGAAGAAATTAAGATATTATAAGGATATGATCAACCTAATCTAGAAGATCAAAAGTGTCTCTCTATATTGATTAGTGTAAAGAAGAACATAAACATTGCTAAGATCATAACTGATTCGACTCATCAGCTCCATAGTAAAATTGGGAGTTGGTCAATTCCGAAGCACCATGGGAAAAAATAGTTGATCACCTTTGTGAAAATAGGAGGGTTGAAGATGGAAAGCACCTTTTCTCAGATTGTCCAACCTATACCCAAATTAGATGTCAATTTCAAAAAATTTGTCACACTACCAACCTTCCTAACCTTTTAACGTAACAAAACTATGGTAATCTTGGGATGCTTTTCTTAATGCATTTTTAACACAAAAATAAAATTTTAATGAATTCCACGTGATATATTACCTTATTAAGTTCTGATAAACCGATTTCGGCCTCATTCAATGTTAAATCACTACCATCATCATCATCATCATCATCAATTTAGTTGGTAAATACTCTGTTACTAGCATAGATCCATCTTAACTTCAAATCTACCAATTGTTGAGAGGGATAAAATCTCTCAAGAGGTTTGATTCCTCTTAACGCTTGGTAAATCCGAAGTTAAGATGGATAATGTTGGTTATTTTATTTTTATTTTTTTGACAAAAACGGTTATGTTTTGGTATTAAAATTCTAGGCATAAATGCCCAATTACAAGCTTTCAAGATCGTCGGGACATCTCCCAATTTTCCCCCATAACCATAATTAACATGTCTCTAATTCTGACATATTGAAGCTTCTTAGATTCAGAAATCCACATTAACGACGAGATTTCCCCTAACTTAAAGACACATACAAACTGCTGAAGCAATAAACAATAAAACATAACAACGCTACTACAGAATTGGATCCCAATTTTCCTCCACATCCCATAATAGAGTGCCCGCCGAAAGAAGGGTAGCTCTATTAGCTTCCGCATCAGCCTCTTTGTTGTTGTTCCGCAAAACATGGAAGAAGCTTAACTTTTGAAAGGAGTTAGCAAGCTTTTTAATTCTTGCCATCAATCTGGTTAACTGAAGATCCTTCGGGCTTGAATTTTCCACTAGCATTTTTATGAGAGTCTAAGAATCTCTAATGACCTTTGCTTCCTTGATGCCCACCTTTTGCAATAGCTTGAGACCTTGCAGCAGTGCCATCGCCTTTGCTTGGGTATTGGTGTCATGGCCTAGACCCCAACGTACCTGTGCTCAATTTGGCCCTCCATATTCTTGATGACGCCACCAGCATTTGCATTCCCCGGATTACCTTTTGCGCCCCATCAAAGAACAAAGAGTAGCAAGCCATTTCCTTATTCCAATTGCAGAAGTTCTCTTCAGTCAATCTGATCTGCCAGTCTTCTTTTCTTTTCCTCTTGGAAATCTGCATTGAAGAGTTGTAATCACAGCAATCCACCCCACTCCCTCTGATGAGGGGAGAGATTTTTATCAGTGAGATTCCTCACATGCTCACTCAGAAATTCTTTGAGAGTGATTTTTATCTTAGTCATGATCACTTTGGCGTTATGCATTTTACCTTGGAAAATCCTACTATTCTGCTCCAACCATATTTTCTAGCAAACCAGCTTTGGTAAAACCAGCCAACCAACAATAAACCAACTATTATTTGGGAGCTTTCCAAGGTAATGGTCCAGCCAATTTGCATGCAGATCGAAAATGGAGGAGGGGAGTGTTATTTCCGCAGACCAATGGCTCAACGCTTCATCCAAAACTTCTAATGCGAAGCTCCAATCCAACATTATATGTTGGGCATTTTCTTCATTTTCCAAACACAGTGAGCATATGGAAGGGCCATGGAAGCCTTTCCTCTTAAGATTGTCTTCCGTAAGCACCCGATTGTGGCATAAAAGCCAATTGAACATGTCAATTTTTGGAATGCATTTTTTCTTCCATAGACCTTTCCACAATGCTAGGCAGGGAGGAGCATAATGAATTGCTCTCAACATTTCATAACCTTGCACCACAAAATAAGCACCGAATTTCGAACCCCAACCTCTCTGATCATGCTTCTGTTCATGTATTGGAGGCTTCCCTTTAAGTCTGGATAGAAGCTCCAGCCATGCGTTATCAAAGTCTCTCGACATATCCAGCTTCTTCCACTCCGACCAGGCTTTGTCTTTCCAAGATGAAATGTCCCACAGAGTGAAAAATCCAGCGCACTTCATCCAGCATCGTAACTCCTGTAGCTCCTGTATATCCACATGGGGAGCATCATTCATAATGCGGCCCTCCCAAAGGTCTATTGTTTTTCCATTGCCCGGGACCCAATACAAATTGCCATGTATGAGCGCCCGAGCTTGCACACACAGCTTATGGATTTGCGATCTGTTGATGAATTGGACAGGTCTGTCCAAGCAATGTTTTCTTTTCCCAGTGAAATACTTCTTCCAGAGAACACGCTGAGCCCAACCAGCCTTAGGGGCAACTTGCCTCTAGAGAATTTTGGCCCTCGATGCTATGTTTTGCAGTCTCAGGTCTTTGAAGTTCATACCTCCCTCTAAAATTGGCTTGGTGACTTTGTCCCAATTGATAAGCAGCAATCTACTTCTGTTTTTTTTCAACCTTTCCAAAAAAATCTTCTTATTAAGCCTTCCATTTTTCTGAGAATACCAAGTGGAGCTAGCATTAGCGAAGCTTTATAGGTTGGGAGACTATTCAAGACCGACTCAATGAGCATTGTTTTCCCTGCTAGATTCAGCCAAGAAAACCCCCAAGCCAGAAATTTACTTTTAAAATTGTCAAGGAGAGGGATCCAATCCTTACCTAATGGATTTTTCGAAAGACAAGCAACCCTAAATACTTGAAAGACGTCCATTGATTGGAACCAGCAAAGCCCCAAAATTTGGCAATAACATTCAGTTCACTTTGAGACACATTCCATCCATAAAAATGACACTTCCCAGCATTCAATCTACTGCCCGAGGCAACGCAAAGCTCATTCAACACCAGTTTAAACTGATTGGCAGAGTGAACAGAAGCTGCCACAAGGAGTAGGGAATCATCTGCAAACAAGGCATGATTGATTTCTTTTACTCCACTCACAATTTGAAGGTCCAAAATATCTTGATCTAATCTTCTTTTTTCCAGAATAAATATTAAGGCAGAGGCTTGGAGGACAAAGAGTAGGGGGGAGAGCGGGCATCCTTGCCTAAGCCCTCACGAGGCTTTAAAAAAGTCTGCTGCTCTACCATTCACCAACGAAGAAATCCATGGCTTGGATTTGCAGGCTCTGATCCAACTAATGAAACCAAACTTATGCAAAACTTCGAACAAAAATGTATGCCTTACTCTATCAAACGCATTTTCAAAATCAAGCTTTATTATCATACCTTTTTCTTTTCTCTTCAGGCTTGAATGTATCGCCTCTTGGACTAAGATTATATTATCCGCGGTTTGCCTTCCTTGAACAAAGCCCCCTTGGTTCTTCGGAATAAGATCTGAAAGAATCCCTTTCAATCTGCTGGCAATCACCTTTGTAATGATCTTGTATCCTATGTTGCACAGGAAAATGGGTCGAAATCTGTTGAAGGAATTAGCACCATTTTGTTTTGGAATGAAGGCTAGAAAAGTAGAGTTTGTGCTGCCCCCAATTTTTTTATAGTCTTGGGATTTTAGAATCATTTTATGTAGATATTTTTTCACAATCTGCCAAAAAAATTGAATAAAGTTTGTCGTGAACCCATCCGGGCCTGGGGCTTTATCTAAACTCATGGCAAAAAAGGCATCCTTTATTTCTTTCCTAGTAACCTTAGCCTCCAACTTCTGGTTCACTCTAGCTATGATCTTAAAAGGAATCTCATCTAGAAACTTATCGCTACATCCCTGCACCTCTTCTTCACTGAAAAGACTTTTAAAATGGTTAAAGGTAGCCTTTTTAATGCTTGAAAAATCACCAAAATTTTGGGATTCATCCTTAATTTATGTAATGGAATTGAAACCTCTCCTAGCTTGGGCTTGCTTGTGGAAAAAGGAGGTGTTTCTGTCTCTATATTTTAACCAAAGGCTTATGGATTTTTGCCTCCAGTACTCCTCCTCTTGCCTACATGCGTTCTGAAATTTTTGTTGTAGCTCTTCCTCCCTTTTTAGAGATTCACTTGATATTTCTACCTCTTCCATGTGGGCTTGATGATTCTAAAGAGCTGATTGAACTTTCTTTCTTTTTTCCGTAGGGCTAGGGATGTTTTTAGCCTAGATTTTCAAAGCTATTTTCACTCTTCTCAACTTCTCGCCCGAAACGAAGAAAGGGGAGCCCATGACAGGCATCTTCCATATTTATTCTACCCTCTCCAAGAAGTCCTTTTGATTTATCCAGAGAGGACTAAATCGAAAGGGGATAGGGCCTAAATTCCTTTGGGTTGAGAGAACCAACTTTATGGGTTTTTGATCTGATGTACTACTAGTAATAATACTCATCTTTGCATCAAGGCCAAGAAGGAGGAAGGAACTTTGAAGGAGAAATCTATCTAATCTAGCAGCAATATTCCTAGGGCATACTCATTTATTTTACAAGGTATACTTACCTTGAAAAGGCTTGATGTTGAAAAGATCCCAATCATGAATGAGAGCCTCCACACTCCTCATGGATCTCTGATATCCCCCTTGCTTTTCGTCCGAAGCATAGAAATGTTAAGATCCCGGCAATTGAATGTTTCCGAGCTCCTCCCCATCGCCATGTCTCCTCCCCATCCGCCATGTCTCGCAGAGAGTCCCAACAAATTTTATTTTCCCCTGCGTTTACCGGAACATAGACATTGAAGAGACTGAAAACTTCCTTCGATTCTTGATGTTGAAACTTTGTAAACAACCAATGAACATTTTGCTTTTCAGCTACCATATTGAGTTTGGAAGCATTCCAAAGAGTGCCAAGACCTCTCGAGGCCCCTCTGGCTAAGACAACCTTTGCCTCGCCTTTGTTCCAAAAACTTTCGCTGCTTTGAAGGAAATCATTATCCTCCAATTTTGTCTCCTGGACTAGCATTATGTATGGGTTTTCTGTCATGATAAGACTCCTCATGGCTTTTTCTTTCATCTTGCTCCCCAAACCTCTGTAGTTCCAGGAGATCACCTTCATTATTTATTTTTATGAGAGTGAGGGCCTCCCTTGGGGCCCTGTCCCTGGTTTCTTGCCATCTTTGGGGTTTTAGCCAATAGCTTTTCCAAATTAGGCTGGCTTCCTTGCACTTTGTCTTTGTATGTTTCTTTCTCTCTCTTCTCCTTGGATGACATCCTTCCCCTTACCAATCTTCTGACCGTGGATTGAGAGTCTCCTATCTCTCCTTCCTCCTCGGATTCTTCAGAGCCTCGACTTTCCACATCACTCACTATGTGCTTATTTTTGGATCTTTCTGTTTCTCTTTCCCCCTACCTTGAATCCTTTGTCACTGCAAGCTCAGTAGAATCCTTGTCATCTGTCCTTGCGATCTCCATCATCTCCCTCTGAGGCAGATCCACTTCAAGGATTTCTTGTGAAATTGAGCCAAAAGGCCTAAACATGTTTCCCGAATCTTTTGGAGGAAGGTTTTTCTAGGACGAGTTGTTACCTTTGGACTGATTTCCTTTTCCCTTTTCTTGTCCCGCTGAATTAGGAGCCTTTGGGTTAGCTTTGGACCTCTTGGCCTACTTCCATCCTTCCTCTTTCTCCTTATCCTCCTCACTCTTTTTTGGGCAATTTCTGGCGAAATGGCCGTATTTGTGGCACCCCCGACATTTAAATGGAAGTTGCTCATAATCCAGCTTTTGGATATGAGACCAGCTTCTGATGTTGATTTTGATAGCTTCCGGAAGCCCTACTTCAAGATCCACCTCCACATAGATCCAAGCACAGTCGTATTGGTCTTTATTGTTTTCCCTGTTAATGAATTTTCCCATCGCATCCCCGATGTGTTTAAAAGAGTCCTAGTTCCAACAATGTATTGGGAGATTAGGCAATCTGACCCACACTGGAACCGTTGATGGAACATCCTCTGCTAGGTCGAAGTATGGAGTCCACTTATTCAAGTACATCCCTTGTGGCCCCATAAAATATGGGCCATTCCTGAAGATCAACTCCTTATCCTTTTTGGAGGTGAATTCGAATAAGAAATATCCTCTTCCCAGGAAATAAGAGGTGACATTCTAGTTAATCAATGGCTTCCAACTTTTTTATCACCCAGGCTTCCGTGGCTTTGGGAGATGGCCACAAGCCAATGAAATTCCCCACAAGCGCTTGCTCAGACATTGTCAAGGCAACCTGAATAGGACCATCCGGTGGGAGAGACACCGCCAACATTTCTTCCAACCTTTTGACAAACTTCGAAGCTTATCTCTTCTTCTTCATGGGCAGGGAAGCAATCAACGAGGTGAAGGCAGCTAGGTTTGGTGATTTTAGAGGAGGGGGGGAGGAGAGGAGGCCTGAGGCGAGCCCTGCTCCTCTATGGCGGTGAAAACCCTAGCAGCGCGCGGGTTGCAGGCAGAGCGTTTTTACATTATTTGAAAATATTAATTTTTAAGGATAATGTTGATTCTTAATAATCTTGTTTATATTTATATAAAATTGACATATCTATATATAGAAATGTTAATATTTTTAATTTATTTAAAGCCTTACTAATATAATAGTAACATATAGCCCGTGGGGCTTGGCCTAGTGGTCAGCGGACGTTTTGTTAAGGCATTCGTGCTGTTAAGCAAGTCACAAGTTCAATCCCCGACCTCGGTCGATAACCCAGGAAGCGTTCGTGCGGGCCTGGCGTTTTCCCTAAGGGTATAGTGGTAGCCAGGGGGATTCGACCCCGTGTTATGCAAGTACGATACCTCCGTTGTTGCCGATTCCTCTGGACACCAAATATATACCTGGTGTTCTCCCTAGGGGTATAGTGGTAGCCAGGGGGATTCGACCCTGTGTTACGCAAGTATGATACCTCCGCTATTGCCGATTCCTCTGGACACCAAATATATATATATATATATATATATATATATATATATATATATATATATATATATAATAATAATAACACATATATTTGCTTGGTATTTTTTTTTGATATGTTTTATAATTTTTTAAATATAGAGAGAGCATTGATTTGAGAGAGAGAGAGAGAGAGAGAGAGAGTCTGTGTATACTAATTTTTTATATGATTGTTGTGAAATTTCCTTAAACTGCAGTAACTAAAGTTTATTCTTCTAACTTATATATAATTTTATTTGTTTTACGACAAATAATGAATAAATCACACTACAATTCTTCACCATAAAAATATGTTTCCAAAGTAAAATCGGAACTAAGAAATAAATGCACACACACAAAAATTGACACAATATTTTAGACTAAAATTCCTCGGGAAAACCCCGAAGGGAAAATTGGTGCAACAGATGAGGGTTTATTTTATTAGTATGCAACAAATTTTGAGAGTAAAATAATCTAGATGCTCAATTGGAAATCCTCTGGCAAATATACTGGAAAAATATCTGAATATCAAGGATATCCTCTACAAATCAATTCAACATGTTCTAGCCTTCTCACACCCCTCTCTAGCTACTCATACTACCAGCCAAAATGTGCACTGTTAGCTCTATGAAAATATTACAACCCTGGATATGCCTCCAACTAGGCTGTCTAGCCTCCCTTTGGCTTTGGAAACTTTTTTCTCTCCCTTTCGAACTCAGATCTTACCTCTGGAAACTGAAACGAACCGTTTCTAGCAACTTGCTCTACTGGACTGGCTAACTCACACTACCTAGATGGCTCTCTTTGCAGAAGAAATCAACCTCCATTTTATTGTCTCTCCAACACTGGAAAATTGCTGGAAAATTCTTCGAAATTCTCCTCCCAAATTATCTGTTGCTCTCTCTCTGATTCTCTCCCTTTGGCTCGAACTACGACCTCACTGAAGCTGTGAACTGGGTAGCTCGACCCGCAAGATAACTTATGCTCACACAACTGTGTCTCTCTCCATCCCTTTGATCTTCTCTTATAATCTCTCATTGAGAATTCAATGACCAACATTGAATCTCCATCAACGACTAAGATCAATTAGATTTTCTCAATAGAAGTCTCTAGAGAAATCTCAAACATCCTTAATTAATTAACTTTAATTAACCAACTTTCCTAAATTAGACTTAAGAAGTAATTTAATTCTTGACTAGTTAGTTTAATTAAGGTGTTTTGGAGCCATATCTCGTGAAACCATTTTTGGGTATTGGAGACCTTGTGTTCCTTAGCCTCTTAGCACCACTTGAGACAAGAACACATGTTTGATGCTATCGCCATAATCAAAATCTAACACTCCCTTTTAGCGAGGAAGGTGTTCTCTCCCATCATATCTCTCCTAATATACAACCTGTAGCTGAACTGATCACGTTACTAATATTTGACACGAGTTAAACCTCATTTCTTCGCATCTCACTCTAATATGACTCCCTGCCACTAGAAATCATTGTGAAGAAGTCAATCTAGTGAACATTGTCCATCAAAATTTGTGCATACTCTGATCTACCTCACACTATTGTTGTTATTTCTCTACAACTAATCCTACATTGTTTCTGCAACTATTGCAATAGTGAGTCTGATCTCACGTGATCTCCCTCTAAAACAAAACTAGGAAATCTCTCCTTGATGGGAATTTCCTATATGGAGTCTCAATATGGTTGGAACTGCATCTATAGCTCGCAACTAGGAAATTCACACTACCTCCTCCAATCACATGAATTTCTTGCAAATGCAACTGGAAACTCATTCGCTATAGATCTCTTGTTTCCCTACAACTATCCCTTGAGTCTCTGAATGCAACTATTTTTTATCTGTCTACTGAGCATCAGACTGTGCCCAACTATCTCTATGCTTTTCTAGTTTCTGAGTGCAATTAGCTCGGCACTGTCCCTTAAGATTTGATTGCCCCTGGTCAACACTAATCCTGCTACTTTGGATTGTGGGCTCCCGTAGCAAAGGAAATGATCCATGTAAAGAATAATATTCTTCCCAGAGATCCTGCCCAATCTTGTAAATTTGAAGCATCACGCTCCTCCTCCATCTGGAGGTATATTTGTTATCAATGTGAAATCCTCCAACCTAGAGGTAAACTCATTTATCTCTGCCGAAGTTGTCATATGCTTTTGTCCCTTCTTATCCTTCTTTATCTTTGGACACTGGGTGACATAGTTATCAAAATCACCACATCCAAAGAATTTGACCTTCAACAAGTCCTTTTTCTTCTTCTCGCCTCCCTTTAAGTTTTGTTCCTAACTGAGACCCTCATTCACCTTCCCTTTAATTGCAAGGGTTATGTACTCATCTTTCTCCTTCTCCACTTTCAGTCCCTTTTTGTTGTTGTTTTTGATGATACCTTTTGTGAAGCTAAGTCTCATATCCTCCTGAGTGAAGTCACCCCATAAGAGATCCCATCCTAGAAGTGTGTTTTGTCCAAATATAACTTGGACGAGTGTACACCACTCCTTGTAAAACACATTTAGAGATGCATGCACCATCTCATCCTCAGATGGTTTCTCCCCAGTGGTTGCAACCTCATCTTGAACATTCTGAAGTATGGTGAGATAAGAGGTAATAGCTTCACCCTTTTGTATCCTAGTGGCCCTTAAATTCTCCTTGAGAATCATTTTATTATTCTTTGATGGATTCTAATACAACTTTATGATGAGATCCCACATATCCTTGGTTGTATTTTTATCTACAACATGCGGGATGACATGATCCCAAACAACATCCGAGACCATTCTCTTAGATTTGGCCATATCTTTCTTGAAGGTATCCAACTATTGTGGATTTGTTGGCTCTACCATGACATTGGTAACAAAATCCTTCAGATCATGCTCATTTAAAAGGAATTGCATTCTGGATTTACAAACACCAAAGTTAGAAGCTTCGTCAAGTTTGTCTTGATCCCTAAGTCCTGTTGTGGCCATTCCTGTGAAACTCAAATAAACTGGAGACTAGATCTATAAATCTCCTCCTCCTTCATGTTAGGCTTTCCCTCTGCTACTTGCACTCATTTATGGAATTTTCAATTCTTCCTATGGAATTCCTTCTCTCGCTAATATACTACCTTCAGCTACTCACTAAGACTACATGTTTTCCCTTCTGGATGTCGTTCTATGGGACCTGGCACACGAACTGCAACCTTAACAACTTGAACTGACTATTCTAGAAAACTTGCACTGGAAAATTATTTTTCCTGCTAAGACCCTATGCTATTAGAAATTATGGATCTCCTCTGGAATTGGAAACCCTATGAGAAATATGGAAATATCCTCAATGTGTTTTTCTCTTTCTTACTAGTGTAGATATGTAACTGCAAGCCTTGCTGCAAATATTCTACTGCCACTTTATTGATCCAGGTGGATACTGGTGGCCACCCGCCTATTCCACTTGGGGCCCCACCATTGTCTCTTTCAGTTTTTCAGTTTCGGCACAACTTACTATTTTTAGCATTTTTTCGGGTCCTGAACTTCCGGAACCGTTTTGAGGCCCTAAACGACGTTTTTTGGGAATCGTTTGTTCGACAAATATGATTATGTTTTAGAATTGATATTTGCGACAACACTTGTATTCCTCGAATATATATTTCTAACAATGTATCATGTGCGTCAAACGGATATAGTATGCCAAAGTTACCTCCCCGGGAAGTTGAAACACCAATTTACCCAAACGGGGCCCATAGTTTTGGCGCTTCATATCCTAGGGTTAGGTTTTTAGAGGTTTAGGGTTTTCCATTGTTTCTAAATAATAAATAGGCCCTTGAGCCTCATTTTAACTCAGTTCAGAGGCCTGTAGCCGCCACATCTCTTCTCAGAGATAAGCTACCAGCACCCTAGCTAGTTTATTTGCATTCTGTCTGTAAGCAAATTTCAGTTCTTTGATATTAATGAAATGAAGTGTTATTTCCACTGCATATTTGTATTTATGGCTATATGTGTATTCTTTTGCATTCCTGCATAAATCTAAATCAATGGTATCAGAGCGGTCTGCTTTTTCTCGATCCTTCTTTGCATGTCCCTAACGAGGTCGGGGTATAAGGAGTTAGGGCTCGATCTGGTGGAACCTTTGCAAGATCAACCTCGCAAACCGCGATGGACATCCATGGGAGATGAAAATAAAGATGAGGGAGAAGGAGATCCTATCAAAATATTACTCGAGGAGGCCCTCGAAAAACAAAGGAATGCGATGATGGATAACTTTGCCCAGATCCTTCAACGACTGTCCACTGGTGGCACATCTGCATCCAACAGCCACTCTGGAGGCGCAACTCCCTTTAAGGTACAAGTAAACTTTGACATTCCCATATTTGAGGGTAAAATAGATTTAGATGTCGTAGATAGATGGTTGAATCTATTAGAAGGATATTTCTCGGTTCATGACTTTTCCGACCGAGAGAAGATTATTTTTGCACTCCTCAAAGCTACCGCCCATGTCAAGGACTAGTGGGAAACCTACTGTAAAGGACGAGACAAAACCCTCTTTGTTCTCAGTCGTACCCACTTGAAATTATTTCCGAGATGCCATCAAGGAACAATACTATCCCGTGGGGAGCTACGAGGACAAGTACATACAATGGACCACGCTGCGGCAACAAAGGGATCAAGATGTGCATGAGATGAAAAATTTGTTCCATACCCTGTGCACGAAGTTGGGCATCAAAGATTCAGAGAAAAATTTGGTGCTAAAGTATTGTAGTTGGCTGCACAGATACATTTAGAAGGAAATGGAGTTCCTCGACATCTCCTCGCTTGGTAAAACATACCGGTATGCTGTCAAGATTGAGCAGAAATTCAAACAGAAGAAGTGAGACTTTGGATATGCGAATCAAAAGCAAGGGAAAGGTGCCCCCAAACTGCAGAACAAAGGACAAATCCAAGGCATGGCGGCCAAAGAAAACCTGCTAAAGCCACAAGCAAAGAACAACACCGCGAAGCCAAAGAAGGACACGAGAAAGTGGTGCGAGTTCCATAAGAGCTCCACTCACAACACAAGTGAGTCTCGTGCCAAGAAGTCATTGGTGGCCGAGATGAGGGCTTCTGAATCAGATGCACGCTCTGACTCTGAATCAAAACCTGACAAGGGGAATGACAAAGGGAAGCAGATTATTGATGCGGAGCCCAATGCCACTGTTGCCACTGTGAAGATCCAGAAGGAGGAACCAGAAGATCCAGAGGAGGCAGAGTGTCTCTTCCACTCCCAAATGTGGTAAAGGGTTCCCCGCTACAGTTCATTGTCGACAATGGGAGCCAAAAGAACCTCATTTTAGCAGATTTCATGAAGCGGTTGGGCTTGCCAACCACAACGCACCCAAAACCATACACCATCGAGTGGCTTCACCAAGGACGGGATCTCTGAGTCAGCCAACTGTGTCGCCTTCCCTATAGCATCAAGCCCTTTACGGATGAGGTATTGTGTGACATTGATCCTATTGATGTTTCTGATGTATTATTAGGCCAACCATACTTGTGGAAGCGACATGTTGTGTATGAGTCCTGGCCTCGCACTGTTATTATTACTTTGCGAAATAAGTTGTACATGATACCAGAGGTACCACCGCCTCCCACTATCTCTTTAGTTACTACAAAACAATGCAGTAAGCTCATTTCCCAAACTAGGAAATTTGTTTTCCTGATGATCCGCCCCCAGGGCAAGAAGAAGACTGTGGCCACGACCTCCAGACATGGCTCCTCTACACGACAAAAACAAATGGACAAGGTTGTGGAGGAGTACAGTGACATATTCACCTCACCCACAGGGGTGCCTCTGCACTGTCAGGTCAAACACCCCATTGACCTGACCCCAGGTGCACCGCTACCCAATGGACCGATCTATAGGTGCTCTGTTCTGGAGAATGATGAAATCAAGAGGCAGATTCAGAAGCTGTTGCAGAAAGGTCACATCCGGCCAAGTTCATTGCCCTGTGGGAGCCCGATCGTGTTGGTACAGAAGAAGGATGTGACTTGGAGACTCTGTATTGACTATCGGGCACTAAACAAGATCACTGTCCGGAATAGGTACCCGATCCCACATATTGATGACCTTCTGGACCAACTCAAAGGGGAAAAATGTTTTAGCAAGATCGACTTGAAGTCTGGGTATCACCAGGTACTAATCGAACCCTCTGATGTGTGGAAGACTGCTTTCAAAGCCAAGGAGGGCCTTTTCGAATGGCTCGTCATGCCTTTCGGGTTGAAGAATTCTCCCACAACCTTCATGAGGTTGATGGATGTCATCTTGCATCCATTCACCAACTCATTTGTAGTGGTGTACTTGGATGACATTCTGATCTTCAACCAGACTTCGGAAGAGCACCTCCACCACATCCGAGAAGTCCTCCAAACACTACGACAACACAAGTTGTGTGCCAATTTGGAGAAGTGCACTTTTGGCATGACCCAGGTTCAATATCTGGGATACATTATTGATGAAATGGGGGTGCATGTGGATCCAACCAAGATCCTAGTCATTCGGGATTGGCCAGCCCCAACCACTCTAACAGAGCTTCGCAGTTTTCCGGGTCTTGCTAATTTCTACCACAGGTTCGTGTTGGGATTCTCTCATATCACTTGGCCCTTGAGTCAATTCACTAAGGGAGGAGCGAAAGCAAAATTCTTCTGGTCGAAATCTCAACAGAAGGCGTTCGTAGAATTGAAACATCGCCTCTGTTCTGCCCCAGTGCTCACATTACTAGACTTGCAATAACCATTTGGGATCGAGACAAATGCCTCTGACTATTCTATTGGGGCAGTTCTTACTCAACAGGGGTATCCAATGGCATATCACAGTGAGACATTGTCCGATACAGTTCGAAAGTATCCCACTTATGACAAAGAAATGTATTCCATTGTGCAGGCTTGTCGACAATGGAAGCATTACATTTTGGGGAAGGAGACAATCATCCACATAGACCACTGACCCCTGCAGTTCATATAGACACAAGGGAAGTTGCAGAATGATCCCCATTAGAAGTGGTCCACATATTTGCAACAATTTCATTTGAACATCAAGTACAAGAAGGGTAGCACCAATAATGTTGCAGAATGCCTCAACCGAACACCGATCGTGGCCAAGAACACTCGCCAACAGAAGATCCAACTGTATTGGGTTGTTAAAGCCGGCCAACTTTTGCACCAAGGAAAGTGGTTCACCAGGGAACAAGTTCAGCAGAAGTTTCCTCATCTCATGGAGGAACTCAACGCAATGGGGACCATTGCTTCCTAAGGGGGGAGGAATGATCCAGGTGGATATTCGTGGCCACCCGCCTATTCCACTTGGGGCTCCACCATTGGAAACAGTTGTAGTCCTCAGATAGATCTTTCTAACGATGTATCATGTGCATCAAACAAAGATAGTATGCCAAAGTTACGTCCCCGGAAAGTTGAAACACCAATTTACACAAACGGGGCTCATAGTTTTGGCACTTCATCTCCTAGGGTTAGGTTTTCAGACGTTTAGGGTTTTCCATTGTTTCTAAATAATAAATAGGCCCTTGAGCCTCATTGTAACTCAGTTCAGAGGCCTGTATACACCACATCTCTTCTCAGAGATAAGCTACCAGCGCCCTAGCTAGTTTATTTCCATTTTGTCTGTAAGCAAATTTCAATTCTTTGATATTAATGAAATGAAGTGTTATTTGCGCTGCATCTTTGTATTTATGGTTATATGTGTATTCTGTTGCGTTCCTGCATAAATCTGGATCATTTGTGCATCCAAGATTTCTTGATATGGATACACAATTTGAAATATTCCTGATATTATGGGATGTTCTTTTTGCAAACTCTGATCAGATGACCCATCAAGTGAGTTTTGTTGTTTTCTCAATTTGGTAAGAAATTTCACCATAGATGGGCAACTTTGGTAGAATATCCATGACCCCTTTTATGGTGCTTTCAACTTTACCGGAACTTTTTCCAAAACCTCTAATCACAGGTGGCACCATTTATCTAGAAGAAGATGGGACATTGATGCAATCTATATCTATGGAAATTGACATTTCAAAAATATTGACCAATGAAATTAGCACAAACAATGATAATCACCAATTCAATGTGGAAAAGTAAAAATTCCAAGGTGAGGTCTTAGGTTGCCAAAATATGGGTGATTGAATTTGGAAAAAATAGGCTCTATGCAGGCCTTAATTCAAATTCATAGGACAAGTCACAATTTTGAAAGAGAGGATAAGTCACACCATATCAATGCATCAATAAGGTTCAAAATTGTGATTTGCGACCTGAAGTGTTAGTGTGATGGTTTAGTCGCAAAAATAGCTCACATATTATGGTTGCAACAAGATAGGTTGCATATTAGCCTAATAACGTTGGTTGCATTTTCGATAGGTAGGTTAAGTCACAATTGGAATCAAAAGAGATATCATGATCGACGATCTTGTAAGACCAACCCAACAAGGTTTTGTCCCCAAATCCTATTACAAGTCACAAGTTTATATTGCCTAGTTTGTGGATGAATTGTGACCTCACATAGTTCATGATTCACGTCTGCAGATAAGTCGCAACCTTAGATGATAGCTAGGGTAGTGACGAGTGATCAAAGGTATGGAATTTGGGTTGGAATTTTGAATATCGTGGCGTCTAAGGCCAAATGATGAGGTTTTTACAGTTGCAAATGTGATGGGGTTGAGATTATGGGTTCTTTATAATGGGATTCAAACCATAACAACAATCATCCTTGTTGGGAACCAAACCACGTGAGGGCATAAGGTCTATGCCTAAATCAAAATTAATGGAACCTAGCTTGTAGGTTTAACTTAATGAATTTTCTTTCCAACAATTAGCTCAACGATGGAAACATAATTGTAATGGTCTTAACACCCAATCCATAGGTCTGAGTTAGCAAATTGGCCAAAATACTGAAAATATTCCAAGGAATCAAAACCCTGAGGTGGGGGCACTCTTTAGGTGTTCAACGCCAAAATAATTAAAGGTTCGAACATAACCAAACAACCATGACCAGATATGATAGGGTATAGGGTTATCACACCATAAGAGTTGAGCTTGGACACCAAGGGGAAATTGAGTGTGAGCGAGGGCTATGTGACAGTGTGCAGTCATAACAGGAGGAAATGAACACTTAGACAGGAATTCGCAAAGTTGGGTCACTAAAGGATTAAACACATGTCATTTTGCAGCAAGAGTAATGATTGCAAGAGGGAATATGTTACTTACTAGGTAGTTGGTCACCTTCGCTGTTGTCGGCTGGAGGAGGTCATTAACTCAACTGTGAGGGTAGAATGAAGTGGTGATTGGAGCAAGTGAGTTTTATAATGGTGGAAGCACATGCTAAGATATGTCGCAAATAGGATCTACGTGATGATTTTATTGCACACGACAGATGGAGGGGAGGTCGCAAGTCAAGTCTGTGTAAATTTGTTTATCGCATGTGATGAGTCAATGGACATAGTGTTTCACGTAATTAGATGATATTAGGAGGATTATTGTGTGTTGAGCATGTGATTTGCAACCGGGGGAGGTCACAAGTCACACATCTAATAGCTAGTGAAGTGACTACTGCAAAATGTAAGCGCCACTAATGACTTTGAGTGTAGAGAGGTATCACAAATCATCGCTTTAGATGCTAGCAGGACTGCTACTATAAATTGAAGTTGTAAATTGAGACTTAGAGAGAAAAACTCAAGTTTTAGGATTTTAGGGTTAAGCCAGCTAGGTCCCAAGGAAACCTTAGATAGGTCTAAGGGGAGATGAAACCCTAGGATTGATTTGGATTTAATATCTAGTTTTGCTACTAAAGTGACAACTCAACATTGAATAATTGACAAGCTGCAACAACAAATATGAGAAAATTTCCTTTAAAGAACCACACATATATCTCAAACTAGAGCGAATTTTGGGAAAATTCTCATAAAAAAACTAAAATGGGTTGTTTTGCACAAAACCCACATCGTGAAATTGTGAGATTCGTATTCATTTTCCAGAAAAATGCAACGCAAAAATGTGACTTTTTATCAAGTGAATTTACGAGTTTAGTAGCAAAATCCAATGCAAAACTGTCACTTCTTGGAAACAAATTGTTGTTTCCTTAGGAAACAACATTGTTGCACCCGAAATCACAGCTGTTGTAAATTAAGCTATTTATCAAGTGTTGTTTCCTTTAAATTTGTAGTTGTTGTTTCCTTCAAAGCCACAACTATTTTTCCTTCATCAAAATAAAAGAAGGAAGTTCTTGAGTTTTATGTTGTTTTCCCCATTTATCCACTTTCTCCCTAGTCTTATCAAGTATACAATTTCCTCAGATCTAATATCAAACACTCTTATTGTAAGTCTTGTTAGGAATGATTCACTCTTAATTCCTGATTATTTTGTAAAATGACTATGAATGTTGGCTAATCCTTCTCCATGTTACCATGCCAAGATCGCCCATTGAGTCGGGTTGGGGGGGGGGGGGGGGGTTGTCACAGTCATGCTTAATACTTCACATCCACAAGCTTAAAATGATATGGGTAGTTTCGAGGTTGTAACATGTAACAATGAAACTATTGGATGGATAAATTATATAAGTTGCAATTGTTGTTACCTAAAGTCATAGTTGTTGTTACCTTAAGTCACAATTATTGTTACCTAAATCACAGTTGTTGTTACCTTTAGTTACAACCGACGTTCCTTTAATAAACTTGAACAAGAGTGTTTCCATTCTATATTAGCAATATTTTTTAGGTATAATTATGTCTTGACCCCTATTTTTTTTTAAATGATGATTATGATTGATTGAAGAACGCACCCTTTCCCTCTCCTCATTTGCTTTACCATTATCACAATCAGTTTGGGGGAGAAAGGCCATGTCATTATTATTTTTCAATGATTCCCTCTCCTTTATTATCTTTTTCAAGTACTTGTTTCAAGCAATTTGTATCAATCCTTATTAGAATGAGCATTAGTGGCATAATTGTCTATGGAGGCCCATTTACATGAAGGATTTACATTAAACATTAAAACTAACAACATATATATTAACGATTATGTGGAAGTTTTGTGTTATTCCCAGAAACCCTCCATCTTAATTCACATTAAAATAACCACAACAGAGGGACTATGGTGAAAGATGTGCTAAAAAAGCCAATCCAAGAAGTAAAATAACGTGCTTAATAAACAAAATCTCGTACCATCCATCTTCCACAGTTTAAAACTATGATATATACTAAATCTTTAATAGGAATATGGAGATACAAGTAAACTTGCTGGGGTACTGAACAAGCCTACTAGCAGCGGGGCCATGCTTGTATGGTACCAAGGTAAACCCAATGGGTTACTGAACAAGCCTACTAGCGGCAAGGCTATGTTGGGTAAAAAGGAGATATAAAATATTTAGCACAACATTACTCGCCTTGGGAAAAGTCTTGACCACATTAAATCATCATCACTCCTATAAGTCACAGCTAAGGAAAACGAACCCCATTCTTTGGCTTTACGGAAATTGCTCAAAATTTATTATAAGACTAATTCTTTGATGTTATATTTCAAATATATTAGAACATAATGGGATGTGTGACCCTTAGAAGTTGTTACATTTTGATTATATAATTAGGATTTATTATAAATTTTCTACGATAAGAGGGAAATTTTATTATACTAACATTGATGGAGTATATCGTTCAAATGTCATTCTTTTGTTTTTCACATTCATTTATATATCCATGCTCTTCAATTGTTGTCGTGTCATTACTTTTACAAACATGTGTCAAGTCTACCAATCATTAGACCAAATCTTTCATATTTCGAAAACATGATCTCTTGTTTCAATGTTGAGTTTTCAACGACGACCAAATCACTGTCTCATGTGGTACGACTTTTCAAGACACAGACTGAGTGTTACACAGTAATTTTTCACCATGCTAATTTCCTGTCCCTGATCTTGAAATGCCCCATGAAAAACCCTGTGCAATGTTTCCACCATGAAGAAATATGTCAAGACATCCCCTGAAGATTCAAAGAAAATTGCCTTGAAGATTACTAAAGAAACTTGGTCAAAATCCTAGTTTCCTAAGTCAGCGTGTTTCCTAGTTTCATGCTCGCGCTGACTTCAAATTGACAGTTTTGGAGTAGCACTGCTAGCGCCCTTATTTCTTGGAAAATTGTGTTGATCCCTTTCTGGCAGTGTTTCCTCAAATGTAGTATAAGCTTCGACCTCTAGAAGCTCCAGGACGACGAGTTGGTTGTTAAACGATGGTGATAGAGTCAAGCTCTCTTATTTTAGAGCTTTGATCTCATCCATGGGGGTTTATCCCTTAGAAAATGGACCTTCCTCCTTCGTACATGGGCTCCCAACCTCTTATCCCTTCCTATAAATTCATGTCCCTCCTTCCACTAATGTCAGTCCTGGTTGGTTATTGTTTGGCTAGTTTGAACTCTCGTTCCCTTTGCATTCTTGCACTGTGATAATGCCTAAGTGTTCAGGAGAAGGAATGTTTTAGAGCTTCGATGAAGGACTCCAATTTTCAAAAAAGGGAGGCCTCCAACATCAAGGCCTGGGTTGTAAGCTCTTCCTTTCATATTTATCAATAAAACATCTGATGTTTGCTTTTTATATTTGTCTAATATTTTATGCAAATGTTTTGGTACTCCTTGATCTTCAAGATAGCTAATGCTTATGGTTATTATGTATTGGATTATGTTTGTTGTTTCCTCTTGATCATCTATAGGTATTCATGTGCCACTAGTAGCAAGAGCGAGCCTAAAAGGATCGTGGATCAAGGTCATCATCAACGGATTCAAACGTAGCGTTGGGAAAAAGGTACATGTATCTCTTTTCTTGTCGCATTGTGAATGCTAGTTAAGAAATATTTGCATTAGAAAGTATCTCAAGTTGCTAGACCCACTCTAGGGATAGAGATGCCACCTCTGTCTGCAGAGGGGATTTATCTTGACCACAAAATTGGTGACTCCACTGGGGAGCTTAGCCTCATAGCCTTCCTTCCCTGAACTGATATTGGATAATTTTGATTGATCACTAAAATCTAAGCTTTCTTAGGTCTTTGTGAGTTTGCATAGGGTTTGATAGTCATTTCATTGTGTCAGGTCTAGTTTTTGTGTGAAACTCCTTTTTGTTTTTCCTTCTTTTTAGCGACCAACACGTTTTCTGTTTACAAAGTAGCACTGCCAACACTGTTCTATATATCACAACCGTGTTTATTTGTCTTTTAGCACCCTTCTTCTTATCACAGAAGCACTGATCTCAGACTTAGGAATAGTTAGGGTTTCCCCTTGATTTTATAATGTGTCTTGGCCCCTTAAGAATGTTTGTAGAGTCTCAATGACCTCCTTCCTGTGTGTTTGACTTACTCGTATTCTTTGAGCGAGTTTTTTCGTCTCTTTGATTTGTTTGTAAGTTGGGAGATTTTTCACCATTTCAAACACCTTTTGTCACATTGCTTCTGATTTGAAATGATTTTTCGTATGCTCTGGTAATCACTGCATTTCTGATTTTACCTTCAACTTAGTGTCAAACATAGGATCACAAAGTGTTTGAATCGAAAGTCTAGAAGAGTGTGTCCTTCGTCCAAATTCAAAATAAATTGAAAGTGATTTTCATTTTAGTTTTTGATTTGGCTTGTCTTTATCGTTTTGAAAAAGGGAGTGAAAAACATTTCATTCGTGTATTTTTTAAAGTGATTTTGATTTCTGTTCGATTGAAAGAAAAGTGAAAAGTGTAGAAATTTTAATACAAATATGTATTTCCTGGATTCTCCCGATCTAACAATTATATGCCACTGTTAAATATAGAATCGCTTCTACAAAAATTCTTGCGGAAATTTAAAACACAATCACCAATTGCAATATCAAGAAGAAAGATCAATCACACATAACACAGATGTTACCGGGAAAGCATAAAGCTAAAAACCCCTCTATCATATATTATGTATATATCATGGATCATGAAACAATCTCATACAAAAATCTAATCCAAAAGCTCTCAGTACAATATACAATCGTCTCACACTGTCTTGCAGAAATTGGCAAATGCCTTAGCCAAATTTCTGCCTCACAACAACCTGCCTCCACTGCACAATCCTCATGAGCATATCCAATGTGTGTTTTGGCTAGCAAGAGTGCAATAAAATATAGTACAACTGATATTCAACTGTCCCTTTCACCTGCCTCTCAACTGGGTTTCCACTAGATCTGACATGCATGTAGTTAACAGTAGTAAATCTTCAGTTGCGTGTGAGATCACTATATGTGAATTAATTTAATATTTAATTCACTTATCTCTCACTAGTGTATCTTCAGTTACAAATAGCACAACTGAGTTTAACTACTTTACAACTCACATAACTACACATCCAACTCTGTTACAACTTCGAATCACTCAGTTATAACTAAGTTCACTTGCATGTCCCACCAACCAACCTTTGAACTCAAAATTCCTTCCGCTAACTGGTTTGCCACTTCAGTTAACTGATTCCAAGTGCTCCATGAGAATAGATTAATATTTATTGTCCAACTATTATTAAGGTATAATAATAGTCGACATGCATCTATAAATAGACATGATATCTATAAATAGAACTCGCACATGCATCTAAAAATAGAACATCATCTATAAATAGAATTTGCTCACCATATATAAATAGACATCATCTATAAATAGAATTTGCTCATACATTCTAAAAATAGACTTCCACCTAAAAATAGCCTGAGGCTCCATCCTAGTGTAGGTGCTTAATTTTCACTAGGATCATCATCTTGTTGAATCTCAACACTCCCTCTCAACAAGAAAGGGATTATCCTTCACCCCGATCTTGTCTCTATGGTATTCGAATTTGCTCCTAGTGTGCGCCTTCGTCAGAATATCTGCATCCTAATCCTCCGTAGGAATGTACTGAGGCAACATGATGTTCCGCTGCACACAATCTCTGATATGATGATACCGGAGATATATATGCTTAGATCTATCATGAAACACAATATTAATCGAGAGTTTAATGCAAATTTGATTATCACAATGAATCACTGTAGGATCTAAATGAGAACCAAAAAAACTAACCAAGATCTTTCTCATCCAAATAGCCTCACATGCAGCTTAACTTGCTACCATGTATTCCGCCGCTAAACTGAGTGCCACGGATCTCTGTTTCCTGCTGTACCAAGAAACAACTGTAGATCCGATACTGAAGATCCCCCTTGATGTGCTCTTTATGTCCGTTGGGATGCCCGCCCAATATGCATCCGTGAAGCCATGAAACTTCACCTCATCCATCTGTCTGTACCACAAGCCATACTCAGATGTGCCCCTCAGGTATCTCAGGACATGCTTGCCTACCTTCCAAAAGAGCTTGGTAGGCTTAACCATCACTTGAATAAGATATTTCACCACATAAAATATGTCTAGTCTTGTATTCACTAAATACATTAGCGAACCTACTAACTGTCGATAGACAGTAGAATCCACTACCTCTCCAGATGTAGCGTCCTCTTTCCTCCAGTTTCCTAGAAGAGGAGTATCTGTGGGTTTGCAGCCCTCCATGTGAAACTTACCAAGTATCTCCCTTGCATACTTTCCTTGAGACACAAAAAGTTCACCATCTCGCTGTCATATTTCCAATCCAAGGAAATAATGAAGGAGGCCCATATCCTTCATCTCGAACTCCTTTGCAAGGTCCTCCTTGCATGAGTGTATCAACTGCTCATCACCAGTCAGTATTAAATCACCAACATAAAGAACAATGATTAAAATCTTACCCTACACCACAATTTTGTATAGGTTTGCATCCGCCTCACTCTTGGTGAAGCCAAGTCCGGTGAAATAACTGTCTATCCATGTGTACCAAACATGGGGTGCTTGATTCAACCCATACAACGCTCTTTTGAGTTTGCAAACATGCGACTCACTGCTGAAGATCTAAAATCCTTAAGGCTGATCAATGTACACTTCTTCCTCAATGATCCCATTGAGAAACACAATATTCACATCCATGTGATGAATGTGCCAACCCATCTGCATTGAGAGAGAAAGGATGATCCTTATGGAAGAATATCGTGCGACAGGTGAAAAGGTTTCTTCATAATCAATCCCCTCGATCTATGAGAAGCCCCGGGCCACAAATATGGACTTGTGTTTCTCAACACTCCCATCAACAACTTGCTTTACCTTGTAGATCCATCTTGAACCTACCACTGATTTATCAACCGGCCTTGGAACAATTTCCCAAGCACTGTTATGAGGTGCTATGAGTTCTCTTCGAATTCCTTCTTTGCTGTAGAAGTATTTGAATTCGTTAGAGATGTATTCTCCACCATTATCGCTCCTTAGAGCCTTCACTTGCTTCCCTGACTCTTTCTCCACCAATGCCTTAAACTCACAAAACTTTGAGAATGTTTGATCCTTCTTCTGCATGAATAAGATCCAACATTTACGAGAAGGGTCATCAACAAAAATAACATAATACCTATGTTTTGTTGTTGAAGCAACCGAGAATGGTCCACACACGTCTGTGTGAACTCTCTCCAGGATCGCCGAAGCACGATTCTCCTTTTCATGAAAGGTGGACTTTACATACTTCCCCATGGTGCAACCCTTGCACTAATCTAACTGAGCAAGTGTTCCCATTGGAAGTCCAGTAGATATTTGTTGCATGACTTTCAAGGCTCCATGATGAAGATGGCCCAATCGCCTGTGCCATAATTCGCTCTCATCCCGACTCACCACTTTTTCTACCTTGCCCATCATGGCAGTGCAGCTATCTACCTCTAGCTTGTAGAGATTCTTAACTCGAATCCCTATCCTCTTGGCTTGACTCGTTTTTTTATGTCACAGGAAAAATTTTCCATCGTTGAAAACAATGTAGCCTCTGTCCTCCAACATTGCAATTGAGACCAAGTTTTTCTTCAGACCCGGAACATGCATAACATATTTCAATTGAAATGGTTTACCTCACTCCCTCTCAAAGGTAATGGTACCAATTTCGGTCGCACTGTATCGTCCATCGTCACCCATCTCTATATGCATTTGGCGATCTTTCTCCTCCAGGTCACTGAAAAGATCCTTATCTCCCGTCATGTGGAAGGAAGCACCACTATCAAGATACCACACCGATCCCAATTCACTTGAAACCATGCATGCGATCAAAGAGAAATCAAGTTCAAATTGTGAGGCAAGGGCCTCACCAGCTGCAGCTCCAACAACCTTCTTGTTCTTCTTCTTCTGTGGGCAGTTAGTGGCGAGATTCCCATGTTCGTGACAATGAAAACACTTCACCTTGGACAAATCCAGCTTCTTGCCTTTAGACTCGGATTTTGAATGGAATTTATTCCCTTTCCATTTCCTTGCCTTGGCAGCCAAAGCACAATCCTCTTCATCATCATGCTTTGATGAAGAGCCGTCTTTGGTGTTCCGCCTAAACTCCTCCTACACTAGATCCGACCACAGTTGTTCCCAATCCGACAGTTTTTCCCGGCCATTGACAGAGTCTTCATAATTGTGCCAACTCTTAGGAAGTCCCAAGAGATCCAAGCTCACCAAATCATAATCAACAACAGTAATTCCCACACTTCACAGTTCATCTTGACATTGGACAAAATTTGTGAGATATTTTGGAATATTGTCGCCCTTTTCCATCTTGATCTTTCTGAGTTTATCTTTCAGCGCCAATTTCCTATGGTCGCTGTTGCTTTGGAAAAGATCGATAAAAGCCTTCCACATAGCATATGGAGTGGATTTCCCATGAAGGCTTGAGACGATGTGGTCTCGTACACCTTCCAACAGAATCCTTCTCACCTTCGCTACTTTCTTTTTCCATGCATCAAGTAATGCAACATCCGTCGAAGTGGGCTTAGGAACATCATTGTCGATGAATTCCTTCAAGACATTATCTTCAAGCATCACCTCCATCATGTCCTTTCAGGAAATTTAGTTCGAGCTACCCTCGAGTGCATACTCTAGCCATAAGCCATTGAAAGCCATTTTGATGTTTACTCAACTGTCGCACCAAGAAATTCTTGCAGCAAATTCGAATTGTTTCCACCAACAAACTCAACCCTTGCTTCAAAATTGCAATCTTTTGTGCTCCGATACCATGTAGAAATTTTGATGCAAATATGTCTTGCATGGATTCTCCTTATCTAACAATTATATGCCATTGTTAAATATAGAATCACTTCTACAAAAATTCTTGTGGAAATTTAAAACACAATCGCCAATTGCAATATCAAGAAGAAATATCAATCACACATAACATAGATGTTTTACCGGGAAAGCATAAAGCTAAAAACCCAATTATCATATATTATGTATATATCATGGATCATGAAACAATCTCATACAAAACTCTAATCCAAGGGCTCTCAGTACAATATACAATCGTCTCACACTGTCTTGCAAAAATTGGCAAATGCCTTAGCCAAATTTCTGCCTCACAACAGCCTGCCTCCAATGCGCAATCCAAGATGATTACAAATACCAATTCGATGCAATCATGCCCTTCTTGACTACACAATCCTCATGAGCATATCCAATGTGTGTTTTGGCTTACAAGAGTGCAATCCCATATAGTACAACTGATAGGCAACTGTCCCTTTCACCTACCTCTCAGTTAGGTCTCCACTAGATCTGACATGCATGTAGTTAACAGTAGTAAATCTTCAGTTGCATGTGAGGTCACTATATGTGAATAAATTTAATATTTAATTCACTGATCTCTCACTAGTGTATCTTCAGCTACAACTAGCACAACTGAGTTTAACTACTTTACAACTCACATAACTACACATCCAACTCTGTTACAACTTTGAATCACTCAGTTACAACTAAGTTCACTTGCATGTCCCACCAACCAACCTTTGAACTCAAAATTCCTTCAGCTAACTGGTTTTCCACTTCATTTAACTTATTCCAAGTGCTTCATGAGAATAGTAAAATATTTATTGTCCAACTATTATTAAGGGATAATAATAACCGACATACATCTATAAATAGACATGCGATCTATAAATAGAAGTCACACATACATCTAAAAATAGAACATCACCTATAAATAGAATTTTCTCACCATCTATAAATATACATCATCTATAAATAGAATTTGCTCATCCATTCTAAAAATAGACTTCCACCTAAAAATAGCCTGAAGCTCCATCCTAGTGTAGGCGCTTAATTTTCACTAGGATCATCATCTTGTTGAATCTAACAAAAAAGCATTGTTTTTTTGCGTTTCTTCATTCGTTTTACTTTTGATTGTATTTCGAAAAAAAAAATCATTTTGTGCATCTTAGTGGAAAAGATAAATGTTTTCATTTTTTTCAATAAGTTGCATTTTTTGGGAAAAGTGATTTCGATTGGAAAGAATTGCATTTCGTACTTTAGAACTAGTTTGGGGGGCATCATTGTTTGTTGCATTGATTACACTTTTGCTTGTGTTTCTTCCCTAAATAGTATAGACTTCATCGAAATGGAATGTTTTTCTTTTTGCATTTAACCTGCATTATAGGATTCATGTGACATCGATTTTGAGCCAAAACTGAAACTTAACTCAAGATTAACATTAAAATTTACCCAATTCACCTTAAGGATCATTTTGAACTAACAAGAACATTTAGTGGTCTAGGCTAGAGACATGTTCCAGTGTTGTAAAATGTAGGAGTTGTCGCTAACAGTTTGCATTACAACTTTGGGGTGATATCTCGTCCCACGTATGAAATTATATTGATGTATGATAAGTATATTTCGGGCGCTCCCATCGAAAAATTACGTATTAGGTAGCACTATTATAGACTGGACTCCCACGCACTGTCACATATATTTGGGGAGACACCATTAGGTTGCAAGCCTACCATAGGTAACCGAGTCAGCGACATTATAAATGTGATACACCGAACATAACATTCGGGAATATCGGCTGTAGTACGTTAAGTCCTTGGTCATTGTTTCTATCATTTATCACCAAGGTGTATATTACAATTCACGAATACTTGGTGAACTTTATGCCTAACACACCCTTTTTTATTTTTTATTAATTTTTATTGGCTTGAGGGGTCCTGACCCAGGTTCAGAGGTTAAGGTTTGCCAACAAACCCCTATACTATTGGCCCTTTTGGCAGTGACCTACTTGCGCAGGCCAAGGTCTCACCCGAAGTAGTATGGGAGGGTGCTGGAACTAGGTTTCTGCACCCTGGGAGAGAGTAGGTAATTTAAGGCAAATTTGTGTTGCAGCTTAGTAGGTTCACACAGAATGAGTCTATTCGCAGCTCTTTTAATATTTTAATCAACAAATAACCACAGCAAAGCTATTATTACTAACATATCTAGTCAATACATTCACATCCACGTGCGCATTAGCAAATACCATCACAGAACATTATAATCGCAGCCAATTCCCAATCGCAGATACATTCGCAGCTTAAATCAATATCACATATGTGCTTCAACAGTAAACACAATCAATCTAGATAGCACAAAGGTACTTCAGTTATATTCTGCATTCATTAGCATCAGAAATCCACTTACAACCCAAACACAGCCCACGCACACAGCCTAGCGGGGTCCGCACATAACAGGACTGAGGATCTCTGCGCACACAGCCAGTAGGAGTCCTTACCCAAAACAACCCAGACAGATCTTAACAATTTGCACATAGCATCAATCTATCGACTTACTTACTTACTAGACCCAACTATCTATATATTTATAATATCGTAGCCTTTGCTATCCTATGGTCTGTAAACCATGGTTTGCGGACCCTAGAGCTACCCTTTAACCCATTACAAAACATTAGGGGCTTTGACCCACCCAAAAACCCCTACGCAGGACCGACTATTACAAAATTATACAAAAACACAGGTTAGGGAACCGCATTCCAACAATTCTAAAAGTAACTGCCCATGAAAACATCTTACCTGTGCAATTCTGCAGCCTCATTATTGCTTGGTAAATTGTGGAATTTTTCATCTGTTCCTTCTTTGATCTTTTTTTGAAAGGTCATCATCACTGAATCATCGAATTTGCCTTGTCCCTCCTCTGATAGATCTCAAGACCCTCCTTCTGAGGTCCCTCAGTTTCCAGTTGGACCCCTTAAAGCTCAAGGTGCCAAACTTGAGATTGTATTCAGTGTACAACCCATATCATCTTGACCACCGCCTAATGATTCACCTTGGATGACATCAGAAGACTCTGAGCTGGAAAGCCCTGAACCATTTGCACAGTTTACAGTCTTTCCTGAGAATCTGCTCTTTGATCCTATTTTGGTCTCACCTTAAGAGGCTTACAGTCCTTTTGATCAACCTAATGTTCTCCTTCCTGCTTCTCCAGTAGCATCTCGCTCTACTGTCTGTCATTTATTTCCTGGAAAAATGGCATCCATTGCTGATGGTGTTCCATTCATAAGTGCTCCTCAGGGTACTCTAGAGGAAACCACTAGCACCTATATTCTAGAAGCTTCATCATCTGTATTTCCCTCTAAAGGAAAATTTTTCATCTCCACGCCTCGTGATTCAGGTACTAGGACCGAAGTATCCTTTAGCCAAGTTGCATCTCCACTTCCACAAGGGCATACGTCTTTGGGAATTTGTTATTTCTAGAGCTTCCGATGCTACATATTTATTTCCGGATCCCATTTGGTCAATGGGTATTCCTCCATCTTCAGGCCCGTTCATCTTAAATGTGGCTGCTATGTCTCAACCTGTAGTTCTACCTACAGTCACTATTGGACAAATGACTGTTTCGTTAGGATCCTCTACCCCCTTTTCGCCATCTACGATTACTGCAGTTCCACCATTGAGTGGAAAATCTATGGTTTCGTCTATTCTTGGGGGGCAGTCTAATGCTCTTTACGTACCTCCCCTCTCGGGTGGGGGGCCACTAAACTTTGGGCGCATTCCTGGGGCAGGACAAACTAATGCTAATCTAGGTGGGGCGTGGTCTTCACAATAGGCGAACACTGTTATAGGTGCCATTCCTTCGAGTGGTCAAACTACTTCAGTTGCATTAGTCTTTAACCAACCCCACACTCAGTATTCCCAAGGTCAACAGCCCCTTCAACACCTGAATGTCCCATATTCGTATGTTCAACAACCTAACATCCCTCATCAGTATGTTCAATAGCCGAACATACAGTATCAGTATGTTGCTCAACCAAGCGCCTCTAAGAAGTATGTCCAACAACCCTAGATTCTCGTAGGTGCTATTGCGACTAACCCTCAGTTTTGTCCTCACACCCAAACTGGTCTGAATCTCCCTCTGGATCAACCTGGCGCTCAGTACCAGCCACTTCCTCATGGTTAGTACCAACAACCCCATCCTAGGCCTCAGTCTGGTGCTCATTATCAACAGATCCCTCAGTACCAACATGCCCAATTGGGACCTTAGGCTGGACCTTATGTTCAACTAGGACCACAAGTTGGACCCCATGTTCAGCAAGGACCACAGGTTGGACCTCATGTTCAGCAAGGGCCTTATATATCACAAGGTTTGCAGCCTCAAATCTAGCAGGGGCTTTATCAACAGCCCCAATATGGTCCCTATGTTCAGCAGTTGTTGTAGCAAGGTCCTTACCAGCAATGGGGGTAATATGTGTATTGAGGACATAATCCGCCCTATTGGGGGCAGAATCCGTATCAACCAGGTTGGAACCCCCGACATTTTTCTCCTCATCATCCTCCCTTGCTATTTTTCTCTACGTTGGAATTTCTGCATGTGTCAAAGCTTATGAATGACCCCATCCAACATCAGTTGCATTGGCCGCCAATTCTGACTAAGATCCTAGGAGATTGTCTTAAATTTGAAGGAAAGTTTGGGGAAGACACCCAAACACATGTCATGACGTACCACTTATGGTGCTCTTCTAATTCTTGGGTCAATAATTCTATTTGTCTTTGTCTTTTCCACCGTACCCTAACTGGTACTACAACTAAGTGGTATATTGAGCTCCCTCGAGGAATTTTCTTCGATTTCAACTCTTTGGCAATGGCTTTCCTCACTCACTTCCAGTTACCTATCCTGTATGAAACCGAAACCCACCTTATCACTTCTTTGAAGCAGTAAAATACTACTCACATTTCGAATCACATTCACAAATAGCGACGTTGTCGTCGCCTCATAAAATTCGTGATCCCTAATCAGCTATTGACAGAATGGTTTACGAAATAATTCGTTCCCAATATTGCTAAAGATCTTGCCATGGGTGGATGTGTTACGGAAGAGGAAGTCATTTCTAGATTCCAATACCTCGATTTAGTTTATTCCCAATCTGGGACTCTATACAAGCTCTTGCCAAATGCGCTACAACCTTCAATTGATCCCGCATCATCTCAGTCTCTTGCTACACCTCCAGTTGATGGTGTTATCGGGACAGTGGCTCATAATGATAGTAGTGCACCCAAAACTTCCTTGAAGTATAAGTCCACTACTATCGTTGTGCCCTCCACTCCTTCTAGTAACCAGAAGAATCCTAGTGAAACCTCTGAGGTAAATTCTTTCCAGTCTACCGCAGCAGACAAATACTTGAAAGGTAAGAAAAAGGGTAAAGGAAAATCAATATATGATAACCCTAAACAAGATTCAAAAAAGTCATCTACTGATGATTCTTCCACACGCAAGACTAAATATCCTTGCCTAACATGTGATGATGATCATTACACCAAGGATTGTCCTCAGTGTGCTAAAGTTGCCCATCTTTTGAAGGGCGCACTCGAGACTCTGGTTGTCTTGAAAGAACCTTTCCCTTCTCAGCACACGCAAATGCTAGATCAACGTCAATAGTTTGGAAACTCTCAGGTTTTCATGGCTGGAATGAACTTATTGCTATTACCATGAGAGCGAAAGACTACCCCAATCCATCCAAGGCTCCTATGGAACTGGAAGTCACAGATCACCCTTCCTTTTCCATGCCTCCTACTTCTGGTCCTCTCTAGATTGAGAGACCTCGTAGTGAATCTATCATCCGGCCACCCCCAAAAGGTGTTATTCAGAAATTGTCCTATAATCCAAAAACGATAGTTGCGCAACACTACAATATTGTAGAGGATCTAGCTCAAGCGCTTTTGGCGATGTCGGCTTTGGAGGTCCTTCAGTCGTTTCCATCACAATGGAAGGCACTACTTTCCACTATTGGAGGTATTGATCCCATATATTCTAATATTATTACTTTTGATTTCGAGAACTTCGTTCCTTGCCTCCCATCTTAGGTGGATTTTTTGATTCAATTTACCGTCATGGGAAAGAAAATTCATAGGAATGTTTTTGATGAAGGCGTTTGGACCTGCATCATGTCTGTCATGTGTTGGAAAGCCATCGGCTCTCCTCCATTGAGTCAGTCCCCAAATACCTTGGAAGATTTCAATGGTAGAGGTTCTCGGTCATACGGTATTCTCAAAGCATTGTCCATCCTGTTGGAGGGAAAAATGGTAACTTTAGAAGTTGAGGTGGTAGATGCTAACTTGAATTATAATCTCCTTCTTGAACACAGTTGGAATTATGCCATGTTTTGCGTGGTCTCTACCCTTTTTCATGTCCTCCATTTTCCTCATCAAGGAAAAATCGTGACTGTCGATCAGTTAGCTTTCTTTTCCTCTGATTCTTCAACAAGCAACATTCCATATGTTGGGTAGACCTCTACCCCCTATGAGAACATCAGGCCAAGTCTATTCAAACACTAATCCCTTATGGGAATTTTTCCACTCCCGCTTCCGAATATCGCCACTGTTAATATGATATTGTCTGGTCACGATCCATGGATTGTCCCCAATCCTAACCAGCTCGAGAGTTTTGGTGACATTATGCCTCTGAGCCCTGCTGAAAAAATGTATCAAAGTATTCTCATGGCTTCTGAGGCTGCATCCAGAACCAACGATCATTTGGTTTCCTCTCTGGACACTTATGCACAGTCTCCCTAGTTTGGTTCTTGGGAATCTGATGATCCCTTGAATGAGACTTTCCCCACCAATGAAAGTATCGTGGAGGTAATTTCTCTTAAAGAAACTCCATGGGATGATGGACATCATCGTTCCTCGTTTCTCCCAATCCCAGGGGACATCTCTGCCAGTCTAGAATCCCATGCTTTGTCTGCACCGAATGACCCATTTCAGAATTCGATCTTGATTCATGAAGTGTTGTCCAAAGGGAACATGGGAAATATTACTCCAACCATTCCAATAGACATATCTATCAAACCGGGGATTGTCGAGAATGTTCACATCGATGCAACTTGTTCTCCCGATGAGATCAAGATTTATATTGATATTTTTTAGGAATTTCGCGATGTATTCACGTGGTCATACGAAGAGATGCCTGACATTGATCTGAGTATCGTTGTGCATGAAATTCCTACCTCTCTAGATTTGAAGCTCGTTCATCAATGAATTTTTCCTGTGCACCCGAGAAAGGCTGCTGCCATAAAGGGTGAAGTTGAAAAACTTCTCAAAGCCGGTTTTATTTATCCTATACCATTGACAGATTGGGTCTCGAATATTGTTCTCGTTAATAAGAAACAAGGGACCATCTAGGTTTGCATTGATTATCGTGATATCAATTGAGCATGTCCTAAGGACAATTACCTCACTCCTTTTATCGACCAGATCATTGATGAATGTGTTAGGAGAGAGATTTTTTCCTTTATGGACGGTTTTTATGGCTACAACCAGATTAACATTGCTCCAGCTGATCAACACAAAACCATGTTTATTTTTTTGTGAGGGAAATTTGCCTATAAAAACCTCCCTTTTGGCTTGAAGAATTCCAGGGCCACCTTCCAACAAGCTATGTCCTATGCTTTTCATGTCATCAAGCACATAGTTCAACCATATCTCGACGACCTTCCTGCTCATTCTGTGAAACGTCGAGATCACCTAGAACACCTTAGAGTTGTATTTGTTCACTGTCGACACTATAATATCAGGAAAAACTTTCATAAGTGTGTCTTCTGCGTTGAATCTGGTCGTCTCTTTTGTTTCGTGGTGTCCAAAAAAGGCATATGCATCGATCCTCTTAAAGTTGAGGCAATCTTCAATTTTCCTCCTCCCTATTTTGTTCATCAACTACAAAGTTTGCAGGGGAAAGCCAATTTCCTCCATTGCTTTGTACTGAATTATGCTGAGCTTTCCAAAGGCTTTACTCGCTTATTGAAAAAGGGAATCCCGTTCGGATGGGATGAAATTGCCCAAATCTCTTTCGATGCGTTGAAACGAGCCCTCATCAGTGCTCCACTACTACATCCTCCCAATTATCATAGCGATTACTTCCTGTATTTAGCCACCACCAACAACACTATTGGTATGGTGCTAGTTTAGGATGATGACGATGGTCAAGAGCAGCTCATGTACTACCTGAGCCACAATATATTTGATACTGAGACCCGTTATGCTCATGTAAGGAAACTCGCGCTAGCTAGTGTCCATGTTGTTTAGCGTTTTCATCACTACATTCTCCTGCGAAAAAATTTGGTGATTTCTGATTGCAACCCCATGGCTTACATTCTCACACGTCAGTTAGTTGGGGGAAAGTACTCGAAATGGATTATCATCCTTCAAGATTTTGACTTAGAATTCACTGCTACTAACTCTAAGAAATCCCTGGTCTTTGTTGAGTTGATTTGTGATCTTCCTACCATAGTTGATCCCACTCCTCTTGATGAGTCCATTCCAAATGAGACTCTCTTTCTCATCAATACTCTTGATCCATGGTATGGAGACATCATTGTCTATCTTAAGACCCAAAATTTTTAGCCAGAGCTATCGCACTCTAAGAGACGACGGATTCGCTACCAGTCTCAACCTTACCGTATTGTTGGAGACACCCTATATCGCACTCATATTTACTCTGTCCTCCATCGATGTTTGAATCTAGAGGAAGTTGAGACAACTGTCAATGACTGCCACTCCGGGGCTTGTGGTGGTCACATGTTCGGTTATGCTACTGCTCAAAAGATCCTTTGCGTAGGGTATTTTTAGCCATCTTATTTTGAAGACTGCATTGTTGCAGTACGAAAATGCCATGATTGCCAAATATACTCTCAGAAAGAGTGCTCCCCACCCTCACCCTTGCACCCAGTTGTGATTGTTAGAGCATTTGCGAAATGGGGCATAGATTTCATGACCTGTAACCCTCACTCGACCGGGGGGCATGGTTATATTATCTTTGTCGTCGATTATTTCACTAAATGGGTTGAAGCGATGTCTACATACGATAATGAAGGTCTAACTATGATGCAATTATTGTTCAATCATGTCATAGCTCAGTTTGGTGTCCCGAAAGCGATTGCCACTGATCATGGCTCTCATTTTTGCAATCATATGATGACATAGCTCGCTGCTTAGTTAGGGTTACATTATGATAGCTCCAACGCTTATTATCCATAGGCCAATGCCCAGGTTGAGGCTTTCAACAAAGTCTTGGTGACCATGCTTCAACGCACCATTGGGAAGCACAAACGATATTAGCATCACATGATCTTCTCAAAACTGTGGGCGTACAAAACCTCTGCTAAGACTGTCACTAGGTTCACACCATTCCAATTGCTGTATGGTCTAGAGGCCACACTCCCGATCGAGTGTGAGATTCCTTCTTTCAAGCTAGCTGTCGAACTACTTCCTCATACTTCACTAGAAGAGGAACACTTGCTTTACCTCGAACATATCGATGAGACCCAAAGAATTTCTTCTTTAGTTATTGAAGCACAAAAAATATGAGTTAAAGCTCAATATGACAGATCCGTTAATCCTCGTGTTTTCTCCGAAGGTGACTTGGTCCTGCTTTATGACCAAGCGCATGATAAATTGGAGTAGGAAAACTCGATCCAATGTGGAATGGGCCCTATATAATTCAATGAGTATTGGAACAAGGAGCCTATGAGCTAGCAGATTACAAAGGGAATCCTTTGGTTGATCCTTGAAATGGGCTCTATCTGAAAAAATATTACGCTTAATCATGAGTGTGATACTTTGTACATTGGTGTTTTATTCATTAGTGTGATTTGACTGGATTTTTGGTGTGATTATTTGCTTTGCAGACATGTTTCCTATGCTCACCTTGTGTCCCACTTGGTTTGTAGATGTCATCAAATCATTATGTTGGTTTTGTTGATGGCACTTTCCATGGCACACAAAACCTGTCTTCTGCGGCATGGGCACTCTTTGCCCTTGATGGCGAGTTGATTAATTTACAAGGTATTTATTCAGGTCGAAAAAGTAACAATATTGCCGAATATAGTGTGGTTATCGAGCTATTATCTGATATTATTGATCTCGGATTAGAGATTTGGTTGTTAAATTAGACTCACAACTCATTGTGTTATAGTTAAATGGCCATTATTTTGTGCGAAATCCTCAAATTTTGCGTATGTATTTGCTTGTTCGCTTATTGGTAAGGCATTTTGATTTTATCACATATCAACATATTCCAAGACGTTTAAAAAATACAGTAGAAAATAATGTGTTAGATAAAAATTTGCGCAATATGTAAAAAAACCAACACATCATTATATATATCGGGTCTGTCAAGTTTGTTACATCCAAAATCTCAAAAAACATGTGTTTCGTTACAAAAATGGCTCTTTGAGCCTACATCAGTGCAAAAATGTAAAAAATGGGTTGTTATTCGCCCACATGGTGCTCGAGATAACAGGTGACTGCTCGAATCACTCACCAGAGTAGACGACGCAATATGCCTGGAACACCGACCGTATGCCTCTTAAAGTGAAGAGGAATGTCATCAAAGGTAGCATACTTTGGGATGCCTCTCATAAGGCCTACCCAGTTCCGCTCTAACTCGGTTAGTGTGTCTGCTCCATCCTCATAAGGGACATCCTCCACCGGGCAGGCTACTCTCCTCGCAATCGGCGACATACTGGGTGGTCTCCGAGGACCCATATCTTTAGAAACATCATAAGTTTATGTCTCACAATACATAACAAAAACATTCAAAAAGTAGAAAATGTTAAAAAAATAATTTTTACCTACATCAGTCCACTGTGTACCTAGTGGAATGGGTAGATCTGGATCTCCTCTAAAGTCGATGCCTGCATATGCAAAGTCCTTAACCACGATGAGTTGAAGACGCAACGAGATGAAAAACGTTGTAGGAAAATACATCTGTTGGTCCCCACCATGTCGGGCCATGATATCGCACCATCTCATCAGTCTCAGGTCCCTTGAGGCTGGATCATGGATCTCCAACTGCTGATACTGAAACAATGGTACTCTCTCCAAGAAAAAGGTCACCAGAATGGACCTGTACCCGAATTGTTTCAGCCACCCTGTCTTGCACTTGGTTAATTGGCTCTTCATGTTGGCCAATAACCCATCACACTAGTTAAACATCATTGGGGCGAGACAGTCCACCGCGTATTGGAATCGATATTTCGTTGCCTCATGCAACGCCTAGGCTTCCACCACTCTAGTGATGCAATGAAGGATTGTGCACAAGGGAAGCACTCTGATAGAGGATATCTTTATCTTCTCACTCTCAGTATTTTGAGCCCTGGGATAGTGTCTATGGTTGAGCATATTGGTACTATCACCCCCTGCTCGAGCTCCGAAGAGTTGGATTCTCTCCCCTCTCCTGGACAAGCCTGTGATGAAATAGATTTCCATGACATCTAATTCTAATTCTTGGTCCCCGATGATGAATATTTGTCGGTCCACATCCCATAGTCCAATCAAATACTAGAGCAGCTCCAGCTGAGCTCTCAGCCCCGATGTCTGAAATATTTTCAATAAACCATAATCGTGCAATGCATTTATGCAATTTTGATCTTGCGGTGTTTGGTAGTCTTCCACCTCATGGCCTCGTTCTTTCCATTCAATGACCATCTCTGCTGAAAACACTTGCAAAACATGTTCAAAAGACATTTTAGGAGATTTCATCAGAGTAGTTTTGGAAATCATCCATGGAAATGGGTGGATTTCCTGTTTCAAAATCTTCCCTGCGGCTAGCACGACTATCTGAATTAATTCGGCATTGGCGGCGTGCTGCCCTAACGGGTTAAACGTGACCAACGTGGGTCTGATAGCTCGAACCCGCGCTGACTGCAGGTGATTTTGAGGCTTGAAATCCTTCCCCCATCTCTCTATTTCTAAAACCAAATGCTAAAATAATGGAATTAAAATGAAGAGGAGGCTTAGGGCTCTTACATCGCGTTGACAGATCGATGAATGGTGTCCTGGATCGGCCGCACCACTGATCTAAAGTTCAGAGAGAAAATGGGTAAAATGCACTTCTACAAATAGAAAGGTGAAAATGAATTTACTTTTTGGTCTATTTATATATTTTCGAAATATTTTCGCCATTATTTTATCATTTTTCCTCAATATCAGCGATGTTTTCCGTTTTTGTGCAATGACAAGACCTTTACACTGTTGGTGATTATTTATGATGCAAACGAGTTTTATTTTATCTCTTTTTCAGACTCGATAAACATTTACGAAAAAGGAACCCCCCTAGAGTCAACTTTTAGCTCTTTTCTGACTCTCGAAAAATGAAAATATTATCGAGTATTTTTCATTTCGAACTCGTTAAAGTGAATGAATTGACGTGGTCTCAGTATACGTTTACGCATTTTTCGGGCTGAGATTTACTACTTACGAAAAATGAATACCTTGATCGAACTTGATCAAGAGGTTCTCTCGGATATTGTTTTCTACCTTTTCGGATTCGAGATACGATTTACGAAAAGGGACATGATGGATTTTTCTTTTTGTTTCTTTTCAAACTCCCTAAACATGAAAATTTATTGAGTTACCCTTTCATTGGACTCGTTAAATATTAAATAGCGGAAGACTTGTCACCATGACGAGACCTCCTTCAACCTTCCTGCAGGTTTTAACCCTGTATAGAAATTATCTGCAAATGAATCTTAAAAATAGAAAATAAAAAATAGCAAGAGCATAAAACATAAAATAGATAAACACAGAGATTTTCCCCTGGATCCCAAATCGGGACGACCAGCTTGATTTTTCATTATATTCCTTTTAGTGTTACAACACATATATGTACATGCCGAAGCATACATAAACCCCAATCCATTAACCATGGATTAGAACAGAACCGTATTTCCCTTGACCGGATCTACAAAATACCAGGGGCCGAAAACCATCATGCCCCAAAACCATGTGCAAACCCATGCACAAAACAATGGGCAGGTTCGCCCACTGGAAAATAAGGACCAATTTTTTTTTCCAAGGCGCTGCCTCGGACCCCGACAGGGGGGGCTACTGCCCCCCCTGTGACCCCCCTGTTACCCCCCCTTACATTACACCTAGCACAACGTACAGGGGGAGCTATCGCCCCCCCTGTACCCCCCCGCCTCGCGCGTGACTAGTCGTGGAAATAATATAACACAAACCCAACACTTCCTAAGGATCGTTAAAATTACTAGGATGGATTCATTCGAAGAATGAACATACATGCTCAAGATATGTTATCCTTTTCATGTTGGCTATCAAAAATAAAGAGGTAATCATTAGCAATAATGGGGAAAAATTGAAAGTGAACATCTTATGTGTATTTTGGGCAGCTTGTTGCTCTTGAACATGACACTCATTTGCAGTTCGTGTCAGGTTGGGGTCATCATACATTCATCACTTTGCCTCCATGGGTTTGGGAAATCCATTTGCCTCTCATCTGATTAGCAAATCTTGTCAAAATGACCTCTGATCCTATTTGAGTCAAATGCTACCATACTCTGGAATCGTAATGCCAATATGTTGAAGAGAAGTCCTTTTTGTCAAAAATCCTTTACTTATCTGACCTCCTCTATTACAATCCCAAATCACTCCTATCATCTTGAGATATTTGTTGTTTCCTGTCGATGATGTGGGAATCATTATGGCCCTCCTTCGACGAATCACTTCCTTTCAACTGCATCTCATTATCCAGGAAGGTGGTTTAGAAACTTCTTTTTAGTACCTTGGAGCTTGCATGCCTCAATGGCAAGTTCTCCGTGTTCGATGACGGGTTCACATCATTTTCCTTCAATCGAATGATTTTGCAAGTGTTCAACTTCAACACATTCATTCACACTGGTAGATTGTGCTATTGTACCTTAAGGTCCATTGTCATTATTGGTGTTCTCTCTCATGCCTGTTAACAATTTTCATCATTGACCAGTAATCAGGTGGTTTCTACCATGCTCGACACCAACACATCTATTCACATGGCTATATTTGTACATTGGGTTTATTGAGATCGCGGTGAAGACCCCGAGTCATATCTGATTTTTTATCTAGGCTGAGTGGAGCTATTGAGTATTCATGATCCTATCTATACAGATGGTTGCGTCCATACCATGGATCCATTTCTATGATCTCTTTAGACGGATGGCTGCGACCATGTCGTGGGTTCATGTGTTATTTGATGCCTAGTGCATAGTCATGTGGTTATACATATTCATACCAAAGATGTCATATATTGTAAAATGTTTGATTTGACAGGTTTCCTGCCGGTGATATGAGTTCTTTTCCTTGGTTCATAAAGCATTTCAGCCCTCACTCCCCATTCTGCCTTCATGCTTAGGGGGCATTTGTTACAAAATAATTTGTCACCATACTCATTTCCCATCCCTGATCCTAAAATGCCCATGACAGACCCTGTGCAATGTTTTCACCATGAAGAAATATGTTAAGACATCCCCTGAAGATTCAAAGACAACTTCCTTGGAATATTAATGAAGAAACTTGGTCAAAATCCTAGTTTCATGGGTCAACGCGTTTCCTAGTTTCATGCTCACGCTAATGTCAGATTGACAGTTCTAGCATAGCGTTGCCAATGCCTTTATTTCTTGGAAAACCACACTGATCCCTTTCTGGCAGTGTTTCCTCAAATCGAGGAGAAGCTTCGACCTTTAGAAGCTCTAGGGTGGCGAGTTGGTTGTTAAACGGTGGTGATACAGTCGAGCTCTCTGATTTTAGAGATTTGATCTCATCCATGAGGGTTTATCCCTTAGAAAGTGGACCTTCATCCTCCTTTAATGGGATCCCAACCTCTTATCCCTTCTTATAAATTCATGCCCCTCCTTCCACTAATGTTAGTCCTGGTTGGTCATTGTTGGGCTAGTCTGAACTCTCGTTCCCTTTGCGTTCTTTCACTGTGATAACGCCTAAGTGTTCGGGAGAAGGAATGCTTTAGAGATTCGATGAAGGACTCATATTTTCACCAAAGGGAGGCCTCCAACATCAAGGCCCTCAATTGTAAGCTCTTCCTTTCATATTTATCAATAAAAGATATTGTGTTTTCTTTCTATATTTGTCTAATATTTTATGCAAATATTCTGGTACTCCTTGATCTACTAGATAGCTAATTTTTATGATTATTATGTATTAGGGGAATTTTGAGGTCTAAAATGGGCCTCTTAAAGAAAATGTACAATCAAAATTCACTTTATGAAAACCAATCACATTTTAGGGGATGACATCATCCCTAATGGTTGATGTGGCATTGCTTGAGTCAAAGGTACTTACTTGTCACATTCTCAATGGTAGATAAAAATCATGGTTAACCATGGTAGTGCTCTAAGTACTTTTAAAGTCATAAAGTAGAGTACTCATAATAAATGTCATTTCACACTTTTTGAATAAAATATTATTATTGTCATTTCATATTTTTTGAAAGAAACAATGCATATCCCTACACAATCTTCATGTATTTACACACTTTTCAATAAATATTATATTTGTATATTTTCAAATATTTATTTATAAATCAAATCAATTCAATATGTAATATAAAATTCATACATAAAACAATATATTATATTATATTATTTTTATATAGTATATTAATTACATGTTATTATATAATTTAAATAATATAAATTTTAATTAATAGTATATTCTAGAATTAAGAATATATATATATATATATATATATATATATATATATATATATATATTATTTTAATTTATATAAGTACAAAGGAAAAATGCATTAGTTGTGAAATGATAATGACTTTTTCTTGAAATTCTAATTCTTATTTATAGTCACATCAATACAATTTTTTTATTAATTTTATTTGGATACAACTTTTGAATTGAATTTAACCATGGTTACATGGATTTTGGTGCAAAAAGTGAATTGCAAATTCATAAATATTATTTTATTGGTTTAGCTATTATTTTATTATTTCCTTAGGAGACACATTTTAGACCTCAAAATTCCCCTAATATATTACGTTTTTTGTGTCCTCTTTGTTATAGGTCAATTCGGGCACCATTCCCAATGACTTGGTTAACTGGGCATCATCTCCGGGACCAATGAATAGGGTCTATCATCCCCTATCATTTCAGTTGCTACATGCCCTAAGACAAAGAACAAGACAAGTCATTCAAAGACTTTCATCTGCAAAGGTTTCCAAGATTTGAAGTTTATAATATATCATATGAGAGCTCATCAACACTGCCTCTAAAGGGACTAAGTGCATTGCATATGTAGGTAGCCCCATGCAAGGCTGCTTTTCAAAGCACTTCCCGACACTCATAAGTGCGTTGGTCACATTGGGAGTGAAATTCTCATTGTTACAGAATCTCCACTTGGTCAGTGCCTTCTAGAAGAGTTCACATGTGTCAAACTTCGAATAAATGTGTCCATTTCAAATCTACAAGATTGGGAACATGTATTACTTATTATTGGAAATTCATTGATTATAAAACTACCTTCAACTCCTCTATAAATTGAGCACAGATCTTAGTGTTTGATAGGGAAGAATTTGAGTAGAGAAATGCTAGTGGAATTTCAATTGAGGAGTTGATTTGAGTGACATATTGCTGGAGATATCTGCATTGTGATGAGGCTGGAATGCTGCTGGAGATGGTGACACTAAATCAATCACTAGGTTGTAACCTCCCCTTCTATCATTAATAAAGGTTACTACTTATTTTTCCCTATATGCATATAAGCTTTGATTTTCTATATCATGATTTCTTAGTTGATGTATATGGTTTATGCTTTATTGATTTAGCTAAATAACTTGAATAGACATCTGCATTATTGCTATATCTTGCTATTTAGTGTTCATTCTTGTAGGAAATATTTTGCATAGCCGGCTGGAATTTGAAGCTACAAAAAAAGCGACAGAAGGAGACTTTGGAAACGCTTGGATCCCAAGTAAGCTTCTTATTTCATTATGTGTGTCTGTTTACAATTAGGAAAGATAGTCGTAAAGTCTTTGACCTGTTTTTTTAGATTAACACCTGTCTAGGGAAGAATGATTTATCTGTAATTCATAATTCCGGATAACAAATTGGCGACTTCGCTGGGGAAATTACTCTTTATCCTAGGTGTTTTGGCCTCTGATTTTCTCTGTTTATTCACCTAGTAGTTGTTACTCACAAAGATTAGGATTTTTGAGATCCAAATTTTCAAAATAAGTGTGTTAAACAACTGTGTTTTTCCTTTTAGCTGCATGTACTCTTAGAACGAGACACAGTGCTTTGCATAACCAACATCTCCACCTAGTCTGCGTTATAGCTTGTCTCTCTTTAAAGACTGCGTTGCCTCTTGAAACCATCCAAATTCCCTTGAATTTTTCTTTGCGGTTGTGTTACACCATTTTTGGTCATCTAACCTATTATCATCATTAGATGGACCAAAGTACACCATATAGACCAATTTTACCTAGTAAAATTGCTTTATATGTAAAATAACTTAATAAACCACATTTATTAGGTTGTTTATGGTCTACAACTTGAGGAAACCCCAAAAGGAAATATTAAACAAACCTATTTTGTTTGATTTTCCTCATGGAATAATTAATTAAACCATATTTAATTGTATTCTAGTCATGTTTAACCCAAAATAAATAAATTAATTAGATAAACCTTTATTTATCTTATTATTTTCTAGGAATAATTATTTAAATATTATTTAGACAATATTCCTTGTTAAATATGACCAAATCACCCACAAATAATTAAATAAATCATTATTTATTTGATTATCCTCCAACCACTTCCTTAAAAGATAAATAAATCATTTATTTATTTATTTTTGACTAATCAAGGGATTTGACCCAAGTCAAAGACCCTTTCCCTCCAACAAATATAATAAAGTATTCCATAAAAGGTGGATCTAGATTTGGTTAACATTATTTTAATCATGCACCAAGATCTAGAATGACCCAATATTTTGTTATAAATAGGAGGGTTTTTCCTACCATTCTTCACTTTTTGTTGCCTATTGGATCACTCTAGATCTATACACTTGGTCACATTTTTCCACTATTTGCTGTGTGAGCTCCCTTTGAGTTCTATTCTTTGTGTGGGTTTTCTACACCAACAAGAGAGAGAGAGATTATAGATCTGAAGTGTTGAGGACTTCCAAGAACCCATCCCATTGAGGAGAATTGGATATGCCTTCTTGTTTTCCTCCCAGGTGCCCTTAATACAAAAAATTCTTTCAAAAATTGTTCTTGTCTTGTCTATTGGTATATGGAGCAAACCCTTCTTTTCACTGCTTAATGTCTTTCTATGGATAGATCTGGTTTTTTGCATCTCTTTTCTTGATCAACTAACTGCAGATCTGAAGATATTGGCAGCCACTTTTGTTGTTAGGGCTATTAGTTATGCGTAGCTAAAGTGGTCCTTTTTCGTACACTTCGACAAAGGATTCATACTAAAAAATGGCGACTCCACACGGGTTTTAAATTACGACCGCTGTCGTTTTTCATATTCCTGCATATCCAGCTACTTCAGACCCTAGGGTTTCTTTTCAGCTTTTTGTTTTTCCTATTTTCATGTTGTTTTTCTCCTATAAAACCCTAAAACATTAAAATTTCTAACTTCCGTGTGTTTCTGCCCCTATTGCGCAGGTAAGCGACATCAGCCGCAACTGTACGAATCCTTCCGAACCGCGCCAAACACCCTGAGCCAGCTCCACCTTTCAGCCTAAACCTGCAACCCGGACCTCCAGGTCGCACTTTTCTCGCCCTTTTCTTCAGACTCGCACCGTAAAACAAAGTCGGAACTCCGTACCGCCAATTTTTCACTGCTTTTCCAATTTTTCCTGGGTTTTTCTCAAGTCGGTCAGTATTTTCCAAACACTCTCACCGTTTCGAATTCCGTTCTCGATCTCGTTTTTGGCTCATCTAAGTGGGAACCTAGCCCCCTAGGGTTTCCGCACCTCCACTTTTGGTGGAAGAGTTTAGCCGCTTTCCAAGTGTCCCATTTTTCGTAGTTTCAAATTTCTCCCTTTTCCGCATCTCAAGTACCTCCTTTTTAGCTCCCTTTTAATCAACTCTTCTACCTCTCAAATCACCTCCTGAAGATTTGTTTGGATCTACTCTTAGGGCCTCCTCCTTGCCCCTTCCACTTTTTGCTGATTTCCTCCTTTTTTCCAGCCACCTTGCCTCTGCCTCTTCGCTGTGATCTGCACCTCTTTTCAGCAGCTTTATCCTTTAGATCCCTATCCCTCTTGACCCTAGATCTATTGGCCTCTTTTTAAGTGTGTTTTGACTAGATTTTTTCCCTTTTTTAGATTAGTTTTGAGTGACCCGCCTTCTTGGGTTGAATCGATGCACTAGTAGATGTTATTTTTCTGTTATTTCAGCATTATATACTGTTCTCTGCAGATTTATTTTCAGTTACGCAGCACACTTTTTCTATTGCTCTCAAAACGAAAAGGATTTAAAAATTAAAATTAACGCACACCACACACTCACCCTAAGCGAAGAAGAGCCCGGTTTACACCGCCAGGCAAAGACTTTAAAATCAATTGAGACTGCACCTATCTGCCCTTGTTTCGACATTGTAATCACTTGATTCTGCACCTCATTGCCCTTGTAGTCGTTCTTCTTCCCCTTGTGTCGTGTTTGTGTTATCATCATTGTGCCCCCAAGGCGCACTTCCTGGAGACTTCCTGGCCTTCACCCTCAGTTTCCGGTCGATCGACCTGCTCCGCCCCGCCGTCGTCGAGCCAGTCCTCCTCCGAGTCTACACTCCGACTCCTCTTCTGATTCATTGGGTTCTCCTTCTCCTCCTGGTTCTCCCCCTGTCACCTTCATTATGTCTGGTCCAGGGCCTAACGCTAGCGGTGCTCCCGACACTACTACTAGCAGAACCGCCACAGGAACTACCTCGGCCATACCCTTGCTGCCGTACATTGCAGGCCTCAGCCTCCCCGATTTCAATCAGTTGATCAATGACCCTATCTTCCACGATGTTGGTTGGCCTGTTATGCCAAATCCGCTCCCTCCGACATCCCTGTTCGCGTCTCACGGGAAGATACAACCAATCATGTCCAATTTTTCCATGTGGTGTTCCTCCAATTCCATTACCGATGACTCCATCCGTCTTCGATTGTTTCATGTCCGATCTTTCCACATGTGGTGTTCCTCCAATTCCATTACCGATGACTCCATCCGTCTTCGATTGTTCCAATGCACGCTTACCGGCGAAGCTTCCAAATGGTATGTTGACCAGGCCACCTCTTCTCATACCACCTTTGTGACCATTGCCCAAGCCTTTTTAGCTTACTTCCAGCTCCCTCTCCGATACGATACTGGTACGGAGTTTTTGACCTCTTTCAAGCAAACCTCTTCGACCCGTCTTTCCGCTCATGTCCAGGAATGGTGACGAAGACGAAGCTTATGTCAAGCTCCCCCCTTCGAAGATCGGATCTATATGGACTGGTTCCTTCACTCTCTCTTAGCTCCCATTGGCAAAGATGTCGCCTCCCATTTCCCTCAAACCGAAGAAGCCGCCCTCCAAATAGCCTTGAAATATGACCTAATCTATGCTCAGTCCGGTTATGTTTATACCGTCCTCCCTGACCTCCCCAGGCCCAGTGGCGCTAATGACCCGGGGGCATCTCATTCCGCCGACGGTATCATTGGAGCCCTTTCTCATCCGTATGCTCAACCTCCTATGGGCTATGGTCTCCCTCAGGGAGGGGCCAGCACCTCTAGCACTCTTCCCCCTCCCGGTAGCATGTATCCAGGATACGGCATGCCTCCTCCTTTTTCCCAACCTCCTGCTTACCTCAATGTTACCCAACCTACCCATTACCCTTATCCGTAGCCTGGTGTGCTAGCTCCTCTAGCATATGCACTTCCACCTCCCTTGCCTCCTCAACCCCAGCAATAGCACCTACAGGCCCCTCTAGGGCAAGTATTTGCACAGCAGGGCGCGACTAATCCCCCTTCTTCTCAAAGAAGGCAGAGAGGCAATCCAAATCACTCTGCTCCTAGTACTCATGGACCCAATCCTCAAGGTTTTGACCCTAACATTGCTAACCAGCAACAGAGCGCTCAGCCCAAGCCGGACAGGCCGCTTCGCACAAATAAGCCTTGTTCGTGTTGCGGTGTTTACGGTCATTACACCCACGATTGTCCCCTCTTACCCCAGATGCGGCAGATGTGGGAGTCTCAAGCCACATTACGCAGACAACATGCCTCCCCTCATGTTCCTCCTAATGTGGCCACTACCCAACCAGCTGTGTTTACTGATCCTTTCCCTCAGCAAGGATTCGTGGCTACCCAACCGTGTGACAGCCATGTCGCCACTCCACCTTCCCTTTCTGGTTCCTCCGATTACCAGATCCTTATGATGAACTCTGATCCTTCCCCAACCGTCGACCTTCACCTTCAAACTCGGTCTCGCCAGTACCCCAAACCTCCCGCTCAGTCTGCCACTGAGTCCCCCTCTTCCGGTTCTACAGAGCCTCTTTCGACAACCAATGGTCCCTTACATATCCCTCAACCCAAATTTGAGGTCCATACCAAGATTCCTAAAGGACCGTTACGTTGAAATGCTGCTTCTGGTCGAGCTACTCATTCATATAGCATAGTAGATGATCTGGCGCAATCTCCTGCTGCCATTTCCACGCTGGAACTCCTCCAGTCGTGCCCTTCCCAAAAGAAGGCTCTACTATCTGCCATGGGCGTTGTAGATCTTGCTGATGACCAAATGATTGTTTTCGACACCCATCAATCAAAGCATCCTCCTCTTCTTACTTCTGTCGCCTTCCAAATCCCAGTCAAAATCTGGAACGCCAACGTTTCTCGGTGTATCATTGATGAGGGGTCATCCACTTGTGTGATGTCCGCTTCGGTTTGGAAGCAACTCAGATCTCCTGAGTTGGCCCCTTCCACGATCACCCTTCAAGCGTGGGACGGCCACACCTCCCAGCCCATTGGCCTCTTACGTAATTTTCCTATCACCCTTGCCGGTAAGACTGTTTGCGTTGATGTCGAAGTCATTGACGCCCCTCTAGACTACAAAATTCTATTGGGGCGAAGCTACACCTATGCCATGTCTACTGTCCCTTTCGCGGTTTTTCGCAAGATGTATTTCCCTCACAATGGAAATATCGTCACCATTGACCAGCTGTCTTACCATGAGCCGCCGTCTGAGACCTCCCTGGAGACGACCATCTCTTCTGTAGCCAATAAGCAAACCGTCGATTCCTTGACCAGTGTCTCCCCTGGCGTCTACAAAGATTCCTCCCTGCTTGGAACTTTTCCTGGTCTTCCCCCTCCTCATATCTCTGATCCCAGCTTGTTGAATGTTTTCATGATGCAATCGTCTCAGGCTGCCCTTAAGCGACCTGCTTTGGCTAGTCAGCAACCTCAGACTCAACCTCGCCCACCGCAACCTGCTCCTAGCCCTTCACCTCCACCAGCTAGACCTCCTCCTTCTGGCCCTTTTCCTACAGCTGGTATCCCTGAACCCCTTTATCCCCCTGGATCAGTTCCCCCGGGCCTTAATCATCTCAGAGCCGTCCCTCCTAGTCATTATCCCGCGAGTCAAATACCTTTCCTGGCTCCCCCTCTCGGAGTTTATTCGGTCCCCATCATGGCCACCCTCTCTCTCCCCAACCTGACCCTGGGTATACCTGTCTGGTACCTTGACCCTCCAGCCGCTACCCCTCCTGGTCACCCCAAACCTTATCTCGCTTTGACACCGGTTCAACCGGTCCCCCTTGCTTCCTCTGTTGCTACCGTGCACCCTGCACCTCCCCAGGACCCTACCCCTGTGGTGACAGCTCTAGGAAAGAAAGGAAAAGCTTGCAAGGGGGCATCCAAAGACAAGGCCACCCCGACTGACCCAGCTCCTCCTCCGCCCGCAAAGCATTACGCCTTGTGTGATGTCGTCGGCCACACCACTCATACTTGTCCTGAGTTTCCTCGCATTCAACTCATGGTTAAAGTCGAGTTCCCTAAGTCTACGGTCTCCGACCCTTCTCTTCCATCCTCGTCCGTAACCAAGAACCCCAAAACTATTCGCACTAGCAAACCCTGTGCTTTGTGCAGTGTCCATGGCCATTACTCCCACCATTGTCCTCACCTGACGCATTACCGCGCCTCTTTAGAAGTAGTCCGAGAGTATGAGGTTGAACAAAATCAATCCACCTCTCCCATACTCGCATAGTATGCTTCAGGCCAGCCTGAGGATC